>JAQFVV010002702.1:0-20693 GCA_028023455.1 Epiperipatus broadwayi | reverse complement strand
AAGCTCCATCTAGTGATCATATATATATATGTATATATAAAGAAGCCAAACACTTAACTGCATTCATATATATAAAACACAATCCATCCAGGCACATATCTTAATGATTAATACTAATCATTTATTAAGCTATGCTTTAAATGTTGATTAAATATAATCACAAAGAGTAATTAATTGATCTCAACTTTTTTATCGTGTGTCACTCAGTTTTCAGGTAAATGGAATTATATTTATCTGAGATGGATGGCATCAAAGTTATGAGTGGAATGAGTTTGACAGTGGTAAATAAAAATGTAACAATTTACTATAGATAAATACTCTTTATATAATAGAGATATATATGAGATATAGTGACCTGGGCCAACTGATGAGTGCTGGTTCAGCATGAAATGCATCCTGGGAATCATTTGTTTTTTATTGTATCTTTATTTGTATGAATTTAAAAAAAAATGTGGAAGTATAGAGATTGTTTAATATATCTATAAAGATATTACACATGGGAAAGGTAAGGTGAATAACTCCATGTGTTTGTATGTTTTAAAAAAATCAGATATATTAATGTTTAACTGAAGTTTAAACTTTATATCTGTGCTAGAGATAATCCTTAGTTTAGTAAATGATTAGTAGTAATCATTATTGTATTTATCTGAGGTGGATGACATCAAAGTTGTGAGTGAAGTGAGTCTGACAATTGTAAATAAAAATGTAACAAAATATATAAATTATTTTACCTGGTCTCATTTGAAAAATGATGATTCAGCATGAAAACGACCTTGGAATCTTTTACTGTTTTAGGCTAGACAAATGCAAAGTAGTCAAGACTTTGTTTTTCTGTTTTATTCTATCAATAAAAATAAGTAGATGTCCGTTTTGTAATCTGCAATTGGGTGGGAGGTTGTTTAGTTCATGAGATGACTTTTCCCATGAAATATTAATCTTGTTCGATATTTATACAGCATGAAGAGTTTCCCACTTAACCTTTAGTATTAGGTTGGCGGTACAACACGTAGATACATTAATCACTGTAGTAATTAGTTTTCACAGGTGAAATTTAAAACATTTTTTAAATTGCCACTTCATCATAACTTCTCAAACATTCTCTAATAAAAAGAAAGCAGCGAACCGGAAGACCACCTACCAGACTCACCGTTTGTGCGATGGTGAGGATTTTACCTTTTATTTAAAATTAGTTGAATTGTTATTCAAAATATGTATTTCAATAATCAGTATTTTATACTTATTAGAAATTTCATGATTCAAGACAGTTTTTCCACGTAACATGCTGAAGACATGCCTGAAAATCTACATTAAATCTACCTGATAATTTTTGCATTAAAGCTTGGATTTTTTTATATATCTACTTTTATAGCCATTCAAACTAACCATCTTATATAGCAGGGGTAGGCAAACGGTCAATCATGCACTGTTTGACGATCGATCGCAGACATTTCTGCCATCAGATTATGTTACCTGGATTCTGAATCTTTTAATTTTTACATTTATATTTATAAATTCTATATGTGAAGTGAGGTATGCCACTGTGACTTCTTAACTAAGTTGATCGATGGTAGCGCTCAAGCGGCAGTACAATGTAGTATCTCTACGTGTTTTTACGTATTTTGTTTATCTCTTATTCTAAAAAATTTAGCAACTAAAGTTGCATTAAAACATACTACATTTTTTGGCTTGAAGGTGAACTTGTTATATAATACAAAAATTTATTTAAAAAAATTTTTAATCATTAATTTTAGATAAAATATAATTGTTAAAAGACAAGAAAATGTATCATTTTCATAATGACTGGGAGGAGCTATATTTCTTTACTATGTATAGAGACAAAATACCATTGTCTGATATGTCATTCACTGCTATAGCCTTATCGAAGAATGAAAATTTGGAGAGGCATTTTTCAGTTTGTGCAAAAAGTATCAAAAGGACTATATCTGCCAACAGCGAGTTAAAGAAAACGAAAGTTAAAAGAATTAAAAGCCTAATTGGAATTTTGATCATCTTTTATTTCAACAACCTTGCAACAATCTAAAATTATAACTGAAGCATCACATGTTATGACTTATGTTTTGACTAGACATAAAAAAGTCAATTGCCAATAGATACTAAATATAAAAGTCGATCATGCTACTTTTTAAGTTTGCCCTATCCTTATTATATAGGTTGGGTAAATGGATATTAACTATTTAAGCTAAAGAGCAAAACACTAATGGGATTGTGGGATGGTGAGGATTCAAAAAAATTTTATCTTTTATCTAAAATTAGTTGAATTGTTATTAAAAATAATTTTATATTTAGTAGAGCTTCATAGTGCAAGACAGATTCCCCAGATAACATGTTGAAGACATGCATGCAAATTCCACGGTAAATAAACTTGATAATTTTCGCAATAAGTTTGGATTTTTTTATGTAGCTACTTTATAGCCACTCAGACTAACCATCTGATATTGGTTGGTAAATGGATATTAGCTATTTAAGCTAGTTGATGAAACAATGATGGTAAAACATCCAAACCTTTACCACCCGGACATTGGAAATCTTGGTGATTCTGCTTCTCCTTCATGTTTTCCCCGCAAAAAGTTGCCACCAAAGTTCCTTGTGCCAGTAAACCAATCAGAAGCTTTGAAGCCTCAGGCAGATGAACAGACTGGTCTCACTCTTTGTTTTATCTTCTATTTAAGAATAGCTATGTATTCATTCACTGATGAATGTTTCATGATTGAATATAGGGTTGGATGTGGAATAGCTGCATAACAAAAAAATGGAGCCTATTGAAAAAGTTTTAAAAGATTAATTGGTCTGGGTTTAAACCAGGTTGGCATTGCAGGTGGTGTACACTGCTGTTATTGCATTATGGCCCTAAGATTTTGTATATATTTATATAAAGTATATGTGTATGAAAATGAAATATAACTGTTGATAAATTTGTTATTTTACAAAGCTCTTATTATACATACGATTAAACAAATGGTATATACATTTTATACACGCCATTTGCGAACATAACTCAGACAATACTTTTGACACACAATTATTGGTGTCAATTGGAAAATTTATTCATTGTTTTATTAAGTATTGATAGAATGGTTAATCAATTAAATTGTTATTGCCGAGATGGTTCTCGACGGCCTCTTTTATCCGCTGAACGTAAATATATTTCATTTATATACTTTTAAAAGATCTTAAGTTAAATTGTTACTTTCAGTATATTATAAAGTAAATTTAACTACAGAGATAATATTGTATCTCTTGTTATCATTTTTTAAATATTCAAAAAAATTTGAAACAAAATATTTAAATTTATTAAATTGATCATTTTTTGGATAAATTGTTTATTGTTATTGATGTTTTTTTTTATTCAAATTCAATCACAAATAGATATATAAAGAGTGTAAGCAACATATATACATGTTATGTCCTAAATTGAATGAATGCATACCTCAGTTATGACTACAATCCATGTTGCATATGATTGAGTAAATCACACATACTTAAAAAGATCAAAAAGCTAGAACTGACTACATTTTTTAATGACAAACTATACATACAATTGAGTATAAGTTATTCATAGTTTACCCTATATATTCGGTTACATACACATGTAAACATTAAAAGCATAAATTTTATCTAGACAATAAATAATAAAAAATACCCGAGAATTCACGACTCAACCAGACTAGCACTGTTTCACTGCTTCAAGAAGACTTTTCAAGTGTAAAAGAGCTACAATATAAAACATATTTATTCTAAACATTACCCACAATTCCATTTACTTCCCATACACCCATAATCATTTAAAACTTCTTTTAATATTAAAGGCATATTAGAAGTAAGTGGAATTGTAACATTGTTTGGTTTAAATATGCTGAAGCGTAATTCTTTACATTTAAGAAGTCTGCTTTAGCAGTGAAAGCCATTGGTAGTGTTTTACAGTTTATTTTCTTGGCTAGTCTGGTTGAGTTGTGAATTTGGGATGATTAGCAGTGAAACCATTGGTAGTGTTTTACAGTTTATTTTCTTGGCTAGTCTGGTTGAGTTGTGAATTTGGGATAATTTTGATTATATATATCCAATGGTTGTTCAAATAGTAGGGACCATGGTGGTCTATTTTATGTTAAGTATTTTTTATGTAGTTGCTAGAATACCTTGATAGATCTGACTTATTAAGTGGCACTGTCCTACAACCTAGCCTGAAATCAACACCTGATTATTCACACATTATTTCAGTGCACTGTAAAGGGAGATAGAAACAAGGGACATCCAGGAGCTAAGGAATTAAACAATCAACAACTGCTTCATTCAGAATGCATATATGGACCTCATTTCTCTCTGGGAAATAGTTTCTAATGACACTTTTAGTTTATCATTCTTGGAAAATATCTGAGATTAGTTTAGTTCTTTGTTCTAATTTCATTTACAGTTTTCAAACATCTGTTATTTAATTCTCTTGTCTTATTTTTTATGTTTTTTTTAGAAATGCAATTAGTTAGTTTAAAAATAATTATCAGTCATTTTTAATGAGTTCATAGTATTATCAGTCATTAAGCAGCCTCCTTTAAATTTTTTATATACAGTGTTTGGAAAGTACATGTGATACCAGAAGCAATATCCATTCATCTTTTATTTCATTGTGCTTCTCTATATTATGAGGCATTTTATCCCATTGCTCTTCTATATGCTTGTTTTCCATTACCTCAATATTTCTCTCTTCAATAAATACCTGATTATTCATAATTCTTCATTTTTGTTATCTATTTTTGCAATACTTTGCCTCTTTCGTATGTTGTTTATATGCCTGTTTATCTGATCATCTTTTTCACTACAAATACTATTTGGTTTGATATGTTTCAATTTACTACAGCAGGACGAACTTTTTGCTTCGATATTTTCTCAATTATCATAGCAGGTACATATTTTTTATTTGAATCATTCTTCATTGGGACAGTTTCTCTTTAGTAAACATTCCCATAAAACTCCTAATGACCTTGTCACTCCAGTCATTATACTCCAAACAAGCCAACTCTGACCATAATTTATTTTCCTTGATCAGTTCTTCCAGGTGATTTATTCATTTGTGCTATGCTTCTTGAATCTTATAATATTACCATTCGTAGTGCATTGTCAAATCCATATAATATCAATATCATTTATGTTCTTTATTACATTTTACAATGCTTTTTACAACCCACTAGTGATGGTTTCGATTGATCCAGCAATCTTCTTCAGAACTAAAACAAATAAAATATAAATACATAAATACGAATATATATGAACATATAATTTTACATTTTATATATATTTTATCTTATACACATTATTTATATACCCACATATATCTTTATATACCTCTATATAATTATTACCTTTTATATATTATACATTTTAATCTTTTTATATTCTATATTTATCAATCAATACTTCCTATAATCATATATATGTTATTTTAATTTCATTTATTTTTTATTTTATTCTTATTAATTTTTTAAATAAATAATGTGTTAAAAATAATATTATAAGTTCAAGAAAATTAGAGTTAATTATTAAATCTATTATTATAATGCACAGAAAACTTTTGAAATTATTCAAACGGAAGTCAATCTCTGATAATGCGCTATTTATTAAATATTATAAATCTCCATGCACTCTTCCACTGTAAGAAATGAAAAAACTTACGTGAATCACTTAAGTTTAGAGTGTACATCAACTCATGGTACACTTACAGATCATGCTTAAATCTGCACTTGAGACTATTGTATGTTTGATGTTATAATAAAATATTCAATTGTGCAAATCTATTTAAACCCATTTAGCCTGGAGCATTATTTTACTTATTATATATGTGCATATACATACAGAGCGTGGTAATAGCTCTAAACAAGCTTATTTTATTATTTTTTTTGACAAATGCCAAAGGAGAAAGCATTTGAAATCTTTATCTAGGGATGTTTCCCATCCCAGACTAGTTTCAAGCTATGGCTCTCTCCAATGAGGAGCTAGGGCACTAGATTCAAAATATCAACTCAAGCCAAAAATTTATCTAATACTTAACTATTAAAATGAAGATCTGAAATTTTCAGACATATATATTACTGGTCAAAATTGTATGTTAACTCAACATGATTCACAGCCTGGGTAAAAGTACCTCGAATCCAACTGTACGTGAGATCAAAGATAAAGAATACTTATGGATTCTGCCCTGTTTACCCATTCTCTAAATCTGCAATACTAATTAACAACATTTTTGAGGCAAGCATTTAATCTTTTCCACACTCCCGCCTACTAGCATAAACGGCGGAACATGAGCCTCTAATTATTAACTTTAATTAGGCTATCTATTAACCAATATAAAAATGGTATGTGTGCAAGCTTGAGTCATCATATAGCAACACAATAATTTATTAGAAATACTAATTTTGGAATGAATAAATAGAGACGAGCCACAGGTAGCTTAAATTCACACACACACACACACACTCTCACTCACTTACACACACACACATATATATATAATAAAATATTGGTATAATTTCTCTAATGTCTGTTTTTATTTCAATAAATTAGTTAACACAAATTTCTATTCTGTCATTTATTATGCCTCTGGCAAGAGAAAGTGGCATAGGTTACATATGCCACTCTAACAAATGTAAACGATTAGCGATTTATGGGAGAAGCTCACCCAAGTCTGAGATATAGGAATCAGAATATTTAAAGAGCTTATTTTAAACATAAATTTATTGTGAGTGAAATTATTTTTAAAAGAGAAATAGTTAAGTCATATTTTAGGAATCGGCATTGAAGAGAGTGACACATTTAAAATATAAACAGATTGCGATATTCGCAAATAAATATTTTAAGATTTTAAAATACATAAATCACTCAGATCATAGTCAATCTGCCATGATGTGCTCAGAACAAAAGAAAGTGAACAAAATCAGCATTTGATATTACATTACTAGCATGGATTCAATGCACCTGCCTCGTTCCCATGACACCAAAAAGTAGAGAAAGAATTATCTGTGCCATTGGCAAACCTAAAAATATTTCAGGTGAAAGGATAGAGAATCACCAAGGCTAGATAAGCTCTTGTTACCCCTGGTCTCCCCATTTTAGCTTTCATATCCTGATAAAAAAATCATGTCCAGGGAAATTATCATATGGTCCTAATTCTGATCTAGCAATCACCAAGAACAAAAGACAAGTAATCAAGCAAAATTCTGACAAGGCAAAGTACAAGTACTGGAGAATATATTTTAGCATTTAAATATATAATTGTGCTGAGCTAAAAAGGTTACATAAAGGTTACATGGATTGACCAAGATCAGACAAACAAGAATAAACTAAGCATTAATTATTATTACAAATATTTTTATGAGTAATAAGTCTCTCCCTTCAACACAAAATCCCACTAACTTTTCATTTAACATTCTATCACGCTCTTATTATTTAGCACAAATGTAATTTTCTAAACCCCCTCCCTTTCACTCTTTAAAATGAAATAAGATAACTAAATAAACTCTCATACTTGAATCAAGCATCTCCCCCACAACTAAACCATGCACATATAAATATTTTTAAAGAACACATAATATAAAATGGTTCGATCTCGACAAAACAAAGGTTGCTCCAAGTATTAATCTTTCAGAGCTAGAGAATTATTTATTTTTATTTACTGACAAACGTTGGTCGGGAAATAGGCAGCAAATATTTATTTAAATAAAACTTTTGTCGAGACGGAACAAAATTAGCATATACTCATTTCATTTAAGTAATTAATAATAATATTTTCTAAACTGCATTAGAAAGAAGTTTAGCATTAAGAATTATAACTTTAAGACAGATAGAATGAGCAAAGACATTAGATTTAAAGTAATAGCAAGTATAATTTACAGAATATTAAGTTAAACATTCAAATTATATTATGGGGATTTCATTTTAGAATACATTAAAATTAACAGGATTTACATTAATGGGTCACTGGAGTTTTAAAAGAATAAATTAGGTGGTTAAAAATAACAAATTGGAACATATTACCTAATATATTAAGACTCCTTGTGGAAGTTTTGATCCCATGATGAAGTACAAATTTCCGCACAGGCATAGCTAACTATGTATTTAAATGAGAGAGTTCAGCAGTTCATTTTGATGAGGTTTCTCCAGCTTATGGTGTTTCACAATCATCTTTGGGACAGTGGGGGGATGGGCAAATTAAAAACTGTCTACCAAACTACTATGCTTCCAAACATTTATTAAAAATTTAACCAGCACAGGTTTGCCAGGCAATCGCTGACAAAAACTATGACTGGCTTCTCTATTGTTCTCTTAGTGTATTTATCCCCTTTTTGACTATTTTTGGGAAATTCCCTTTTTCATATGTTCCAGGCTAAGTGACTATGTTGGAATTCTGATGACCGCAATTATCAACCTAAAGTATATTTGTATTGTATTCCTGAGATCAACTCTCCCGATAAACCCAATGATTTAATTGTTTCAAATCTATTTTTAATTAAATGTAGATTTGAAGAATTTATATTTTAAATCTCTTTTCCATTTTAATTTATCAATATGTAATAAATAAACAACATGCTAATAGCTCTAAACAAGCTTATTTTATTATTATTTTTATCTAAAAATTTTCAGATCATCTTAATAGTTAAGTATTAGATAAATGCTGACTTGAGTTGATATTTTGAATCTGGCATACTAGCTCCTCACTGAAGAGAGCCATAGCTCAAAACCAATCTGAATATGGGGACATTCCTAGATAAAGATTTCCAATGCTTCTCTTGTGGCAGTTATCATAAAAAATAATAATAAAATAAGCCTGTTTAGAGTTATTATCATGCTTTTTATTTATTACATATAGGTAAATACAAGCTATATAGGTCATGTGATATATGACTTCATTAATATATATATATATATATATATATATATATATATATATATATAGAGAGAGAGAGAGAGAGAGAGAGAGAGAGAGAGAGAGAGCTCACAAATAAGCTTTTAACAAGCTTTGCAAAATATAACAGTTGTAATAAAAGCAGCTTTTAAATTAGATCATGTGACATATGACTTGATTTCTTTGTAATATATATTGTAACGTTTATTTATATACGTTACAAATATATTGGCATTGGGTAAAAAAAAACTAAAAGATAAAAGTGGATTTAAAATTTCGTTGAGTAATTTTTTTTTAAAAAAAAAACATACAATGAGGGTTGAATTATTCTTCTTATTTTTTTTATGTAATTAGAAATAAAAGTTAGAATTGGAGAGAACCAAAAGACACAAATTACCAATCTAGATAAGAGAAAGTAAAAATATTTCAACTAATTAAAGATGGCAGAATTATGCTGAAAAAAATAGAGACTTTGTAACATAAATTTTATAAAGAATATATAAGATTATCAACGGATATTTTGACAAACAAAAGATATGCGCAGAAGTCGGAAAACTGGGCCTCTAGAGAGTATAAAAGGCAGAGATCAGTTTAAAAGAGGACATCTTGTTCGTTTTGTTTCTCTAGTTGGTCTTGGATAACAATAATATATCCAAGATCGCTCTTCGCTGAAGGAATTCGGCATGTCACAGTGAACCGGAGCTTCTGAAGACATCGGACCTAATGATGTACACCAGGAAAAGCCTTAGTGACCGACTGGGGAAATGGACCACAAGATCAAGCAATAACCAAAAGGCCGAGCTCATTATAACCAAAAAACTATGCATAGTTATCTACTACTGAATTCATGAAACTTACCGGTAAGAATAATTATCCTGATTGTGACAAAGTTAACTATTTAAAACTACTCGTAAAAATATACGTATAAAAGAATCCCGATAGTGACTTTAATTTTTCTATATGAGAGACTCTTATTTAACCAAGAACTTTTTGTTTATTTTAACTGATATTTATATTTTCTGGATATTTCCCACCTGAATTAAATGTGTTCTCTCCAAGGTATTAATTAGCTACTTAACATGAAGTATTTTAGTTTGTCAAAATTAAAAATATTTCTAATATCAATTCTCATTTGTGCGTTATTAATAATAGTTATTATTTTTTATTATTAAATTTATTTTTAGTGTAATAAGATTTAAGCGTAAGTTACCTTTGCCAATATGTTTCAATACGCCCAGGACTAATAATCGTAAAAATCATTAATTCTCATTACGTTAGAATTACCACCCCTTAAAAAAAAATATAATAAAAATCTTTTTATTTTTTTTTTTTTTTACAACTTATGGAGAGGTGCTGGTGACATATTTCAAAGCGGATTCTTAGGAATTCTGGTGCCCATAGTAAATAAAATTAAAGTTGATTTTGTCAATAGCACAATTCGTAACAATTAATAGGCTGAAGTTGATCAGGAAAAATAGCTGCATTTTTAGAATAGAAATACAACTTTCTTCTTTTTTGACATAGCTTGATCAACTCACGCACAGTTTATATTAGCGTGTAAGAGGCCTAGCAAAATGAAAAACGTTACAATATATATATAAAATACCAAACCACTCTCTCAAATATTCAAATATTAAAGTAACCTCTTGGATCATACTGTTTGGTGCTGCTGAATATATTAACGTTTGGGATGGTGATTTGATATTTTTCTATTTGAATTATCAGCTATCAGTATTCACTTATAATTTTTTATATATACTTACATGCTGTATATATATATATATATATATATATATATATATATATATATATATATATATAACAACAGTTAAAATAATTCTGTTTTTATTATATATATATATTATCAAAAATGTGGATAATCACATATTATCATAATAATATTTACTGAGTCTCATAATGAAGCTCCAAATGTAACGCATGTTGAGGGACAAAAAGTATTCTTTTGATTGAATTAATGGTAAAATAATTGGGACATACATTGGGAAACTAAAATGTAACAGAATAATGATTGGATAATTTAAATTTGCATAATTATGGCATTCAGCATATTCCAAAGTCATCATAAATAAATGGAGTTTTATGCTCATATGATCCACCAATGAACTAGTCAATCTCTAGGCCTCCAGCTTTAATGTCAATCCAGAAGAGGCACTTTGTCATAATATTTTATCAAGTGCAAATAAGTAGGGAAAAGTACTTAATCCATTCACTAGCATATTTAACCATCATGTATCATTGGTGTGATTTCATTTAATCTACTTTTAAGCATTTCCTTGCTTCATCCTGTTATAATATTAATAATTTTATTAATATGGCTATTGTAAAACATATTTGCTTGAACATATATTAAATAATTGCCAAATTTTAACTTATGATGTAATAAAATTCATTCAATGAACTTAACTCCTTTAAAGTCTTTGCTATTAATACCCAACATTGCAGTTTGATTTTGAATTGTTAATCTTTCTGCACTCACAACTTTGACACAATCTACTTCAGATAAATACAGTAATGATTATTACTTACCATTTACTAGTCTGGAGATTATCACATCAATCTTAGCCCAGATAAAAAGTTTAACCCCAATTAAAAGTTTATATATTTGTCTTTTTAATTAATGATATATACACATGAAATAATTAGGTTTAAAGTTTACACCATATATCTGGACTATGAATAATGTGATAATCATTAACTAATAAATGATTAATAATAATTATTAATATATTTATCTGAAGTGGATGATGTTAATGTTGTTAGTGCCTAAATTTTGACAATTTTAAGTCATATTGTAATAATCTGATATATATCATTTTCAGATATCTATTTATGTGACTGAAGCTTGTGTGTTGGAGTGGACATCTTAAGTATATCTAAAATAAATAAATAAATAATAATAACAACAATACCAACAACAACAATAGTACTACTATTACTACTACTACTACTACTACTACTACTACTACTACTACTACTACTACTACTACTACTACTACTACTACTAATAATAATAATAATAATAATAATAATAATAATAATAATAATAGTGATAATAAAAAGTCAGATGTCACATGACTTATATATAGCTTGCATTTACCAATATGTAAACTTAAGAGCATGCTAACACTCTAAACAAGCTTTTTTTTTATTCTGTTTAATGTAGCTTGTTTATATTTTCAAAAAGTGGAAATGACTAAATTTAAAAAAATACTTGTAGTCTTTAAAAGCATAACCAGAGATTACAATAATAAACGAATTCCTTTTTATAAAAAAAAAAACATTTTTTAATTTTACACCACCTGGTGTGATTAAATAAAGCATAACAGCAATATCCTGTCACACTAGTTTATAAATAGATTTACAAAATCAAAAACAATTTATAAAGAATTTTCAGTATAATGGACATAAATACAGTAATAGAATAATATATTTTAAAGTTCATATCCATTCACTTTTATCACTATGAATTCGAACTCAGACTCAAGTATGGGTATACTTTTAGCAGACTTCAATTGTTTAACTATAGATATAGTAAGCAATAGGTTTTAATCATAATGGTCTGAACTCAATTAGAAACATCAAACAGTAATTTATTTAATAATTGATAGTGGAATTCTCCAAATGGTAGTAGTCACTTGAAATTTAGGTATAGAATGGACAAAATACTGTTTCTATTTTAGCTGATATCTCCTTTCCATACATCTCTGGATCTTCAGCCTGCACTCTGCTAGCTGCGAGAGTGAAGCAGATTACAACTTCTCTACTCTATCATTGTATTTTTCAATGCTAAGCCCCAATAAGTATATTGAAGGCACAATCAAAAACTAATCAGTAGCAATAATATTCATTAGTAATCAATAATAGTTTAGCAATCAATGTATATATGCAATAATAATTCAAAGTGTATATTGACCACAATGATTTATGTCCCCTATTTATAGTTCCTGGGTTAGCTTACTTTCAAAATTGGATCCATCATCTATTGTTTCAATCCATCGAAATATTGGTGGGGGATACTCCTGAAATCCCTTTTGGTCTGCTGCTTATTTGTCCAATCATGACATTTACAAAATTTTATCTTTAAAAGGGATTACCACACTAAATTACATGAAATACATATCTCCTTAATTAATCAATCTGTTTTTTAAGAATTTTAATTGCTTTTTCCAAGATAATGCCATTTTCACTTTATAATTATAAAATACATTTACAAATATTAATAATTCAAAGTGGTGCTAATTTTCTTTTCCGAACCAACATAATATCTAATAAAATGAAAATACATACAAGAAGATAGTTCTTAAATAATATTTAGCTTTATTACTGCCTACCATGTTTTGAATACACCCAGAAAAGGTAGTTTTTAAATAATTTTTAGCTTTTTTACTGTCTAGCATGTTTTCAATAAAATTTTATTGTAAAAATGCTAGGTAGTAATAAAGCTAAATATTATTTAAAAACTACCTTATTGAAAACATGATGCTAGGCCGTAATAAAGCTAAATATTATTTACGAACTACCTTTTATGAGGGTATTTCATTTTACCAAATATTAATAAAAAATATTTTGTTTTAACTTTCTTTCAAAATAAACTTATAATTAATCATACCGTATACATTTATCTATGCATGTAAATTGTATATATAATTTTTATTCCTTAAAATTGTTGAAATTATTAGTTTAAAACTTTCTTAGAATTTTTAAGTTACAAACTGGAAGCGTATATAAATATCAGTTCATTATGAAGTTCTAACTATAGTTTATCTATTTTTGGTAATTATTTAATCAATGCCTTTTTTAATCAAAATATTCTTGAAAGAAACATACTACATACATATAGTAAAAACTTCTGTGCATATTGGTGTAATTATGTGTGTTAATAATACACACATAATAAATGTTTTTTAGGATTAAAGTGAACTGGCTCTAAAAAGAAATCTGCGGGACAGTCGGGACATAGGTGTATGTATATATGTACAAATAAAGAGTTTTGCTAAAAAGTGTTTGAAATAGTTTGAATAAATTGTATTAATACCCATTACTTATGGTTAACAGTCTGTTAATTTTTGGAATCCATGGTGAGACTTGGATCTGAATCTCACAGATATGGGAGGGTAGTATAGTAATACTAAGAAGTTCACTGTCTTTTTTTCTCCTAACTATTATTTGGTGATGTCTGTAATAATGCAAATTTAAGACTTTAAAAGGAAAGTCATGGGTTTGAATAAATTAATAAAATATACATATAATTAACACATTAATATTAATTCTTGATTGGCTGAATAATGTAAGTAAATTGAGGTTAATTTTTTAATATTTAATTTTTCATATTTATGCACTTCAGATTGAATATAGTTTTTGTTAAAATTAAACTATTTTTTAATAAAAATAATTTTAGTCATAACTAAAGGAATTAAAATGGTAAAATTTATTTAAGAATGCAAATATATTTTAATGTAATTTTTTTTCATTCTTCCTTCAACTTTTTTTTATGTGTCAAGGCAATGGCCGGGAAGTGAACACCAGGACAACTGCTTGTAAGGCATCTGTGCTAACCACTTGGCCACCAACACTTGATTTCTTTCTTCAACTAAAGCATAAAACTTTTACAAATGACAACTTTATCCTTACAATCATCATTAAAATTATCTTCACATAGAAAAATTACTTTTAAGTATTATTTAAACTTTGCAAATAAAATGTAAACACATGCTGCCATTTTATGCAATGTGAGTTCTGCAAATTAGACTTTAAAATGTAGAGATTTATGTTTTTGCTCATAATTGCTGCCATCTAGTAATAAAATGAAAGCTAAAATAAATAATATTTACAATTAACATAGAAGTATTTATCCCCAAAACTCCAATATAAGGATGACATATAGAACTATTCAAATGCCATATGGGTTACATTATGTCTCATGAATTTAGGTGTCAATGTCACCATTAGGTCAAACTTTATGATTTGGCAAAAACTAGTGGTAATGCTATGCAATTATTATTTTTCAATGAATGGTTAAATACTCTGTTATTGACTGATGAACATATAGCTGAGGAAAATTCCAGAAAATTATCAGAGATTAAGATAATAGAGAAGTCTATGTTTGAGTTTAAATAAATGGGTATAATAAATTACTTGAAAATAATTTTAAAAAATACAGAGGCTAAACTCTCCACATAGCTTTCTAGTTGGCTAATAAGGAAAAAGGTGACTGCTGGATTAATGTATTAGATTCTAAGATCTAGGTGCAGTGCTCTCAGATCCAAGGCTCCTCACTGATGAAAGTCACAAGCTAAAAACTTGTCTGGGGATATTGATTGACTAGGCACTAGATGGGGATTTTATGCACAAATCTTGCATCCATTGATTACTCTGGCGTGCATTGAGTGGTGCTACTGTATGGAGAGTTTAGCGTGTGTGTAAACAGCTTGTCTAAGCATTTTTGAATGGTGATCATGTAATGTTTAGTGGTTTAATTTTATAAAGACTTAGAAAGTTTCATTAACTGAAATAAATTACTGTGGTTTATCCAAGTTTCAATTTAAATTCATGCAAGTCTGGAAGATGTATAGTGTTATTTATTTATTCTGGAGTCAAATAAAATATATGTCCATTTCTCAATTATGCACATAAAATCTCATTGCTTTATGGTGAAATATTGCGGATTTAGTTTTCTTGAGGACTAATTTTGGCTAATAATAGATACGTAAAACTTTTATATCTCTGATTTGGTGACTTCATTATCCTACACAAAATAGCAAATATAAATGTAATCTAAAAATATCTGCAATTCAAAGTTATAAGCAATTTTATTTATAAGCAATTTCAAAAACTAATCTAACAGAAAAAGAATTAGAAATTTTCACCATGATCAGATACCATTTGGGTGTACACATCCAGTGAACCCTTATACTCTCTACCTCTATACAAAGTACGAGTGAACATATCTTCTTTGAACTAAATGAAACAAAAAGAAATTAAAGAATCTTTATAATTAAAAATTTATGAGGTTCTGACTCAATTAATTGTTGAAAGTTCTTTTAATATTAAGGGTGTAGGGGAATGAAGTGGTCGTGGGTAATGTTTAATTTAAATATTTTGATTGCTTTATAGTCTTTACACCTGAGAAGTCTGCTTGTAGCTGTGAAACCATTGGGGTTTTTAGGTTGTTGTTTTTTTTTGGCAAGTCTGGTGGAGTTATAAATTTGGGGGTAATTTTTGATTCCATATATGTGTATATGGTTCTATATTATATACATTTGTATACACATATATACACATGCTTATATATGGACATGATTCTGTATATGTTGTTCAGTAGGTTTGATACATTGTGATGATAGAAGAGACATTGTGTGTATTATATAAAAATATAGCATTTACAAAATTTTAAAATATTTTTATATTTTATTTGATTTAATTTTAAAAATTACTAAACATTTTTATTAAATCCAATCAATTATAATTTCACTTTCAATTTGAGCAAATTTATTTTAATAAAAGATAAATGATTAGATAGATTAGAAGATAGATAGATAAATAGATAGTGGAATTAAATTTATATATATATATATTATTTGACCATTGTAGAAGTAACTTTCAAGAAGATGGTGATGAAAGAATATTAACTGTAGAAGAATCAATAAATCAAATTGGTAGTGGCAGATTTCAATTGAAATTATTAATTATTCTTGGAATATTTTCTGTAAATATTCTACATACACACAGAACATGCACTTCTTATTAGAATAATAAATATAATGTTTTCTCAACATATAAGTATGAAAATATGTTTGTGGAATACAAGCTTATGCCTCTTTAAGTTGGTGATTGGAATGCAGCTACATTAATAATCTATTGAAAAAACTATGTCATAATAGAAAATATTTAAAAGTATTCTTCTTTTATTATCCTAATAATGATTCAATTGTTTGACTTTAATTTCAAAATGCACCATTTCTTATCAATTTTGAAAAAAAGATATATTCATTTATTCTATTTGGATATTATTTTGTGATAACTATATTTGCCTGAGATATTCTCTACTTACTTATAATACAATTTAAGCATAGATGGAGTTTATATTTATGTATAATATTTAATTATAAATATACGAAGACCGAATAAAGAAAGTATTCATAAAGTCCGTTTTCTATTTTTTAAACATATGTACTTAGCCGACTTTCGAGTACTACAAGTCATACAGGTAGTATAAATTGGAAAGTGGGACTCAGTGAAGATGGGCTATTCTTTCTAATTACAGTCCATATTTAAATTTCATATGAATTAGCAATAACAGCATATATACACCAATTCTCATTTTCCAATTTATACTATTTCTATGACTTGTAATAGTCGAAAGTTGACTAAGCGTATACTGTTTTTGTTTTTTGTTTTTTTTTTTAAAAAAAAAACGGTTTTATGAAAGCTTTTCTCTATACGGTTTTCTTCAAAAACGGTCTTCTTCATGTGGACTATGATTACATAAGTCTAAGGTCAAAAAGCGTAATACTTTTATAATACATAGCATATTTATGAATATTCGACATCTCTGAATGAGGATATCCTAAGAATAATATAAAAAGATAAACTTAAGAAAACATTTACTACAAGTAACATCTTTTCTTTACTATCTTGAAAGTGTTAACTGGATTGTTCAACATTTTATGTATGTGATCCAAGGACACGATAGATGCATTTGTGTTACAACCAATAAATACATCTTTACAGATACTCAAACAAAAATTAAGATATCGAAAGTCTGTAATATTCTAAAATTATTTATCAATGTCTCTTCTATCCTTTTTCTACTCTCTGTCTCTTTATATATAGCATTTAAACATTCCTTTTAAATAGTAAATCCTGTTATGTTAAATAATACTCCCACATAAATATTCGAGCAAATACAAAATAAAAAAGTGGTTAGACTTTGTCTCAAATACTTAAAACCAAGGAAAGTTGAATATTAATTCAATTATTTATTGCAAGATATTTATTAATAAACAGATTGATTTTTTTACTTAACTAACCATATAATAAATTCTTTCTTATTTTTAAATTTTGTAATACAACTTATATATATAGTTATGCAAAAAAAAATCACATGCGAATACACACACACACATATATATATATATATATAACAATATTTTTTATTTAAAAGCAATTGTTTTAACGTTATACATATATATATTCACACATGTAATTTTACTGTATTACATATTGTAATGGTATGGAGAAACTATTGGCATGAAAACTAGTGTGGCGTGTCATCATCATCATTAACCCCAATTAGCACAAACTTTAAATTTAAATTAAAAATGCCAAATATACTAAGGTTATAAATTCACCAATATTGTAAGAATTAATATCTTCATCATCATAAATAGTCAACAATAAAATAAATCAGCATTCCAATCTTGCGTGCGTTTGAAATGGAATTAATATAAAGCCAGAATATTATAGCCACTTGCCAGTTTGGAGCAGATAATTTAAACACATTATTTGAATATTTCAAAGTATAATGCTAATCTATAAAGAATATGTTTTATTAAAAAATAATGCTGGGATACAGAAATATGCTGATCATCAATGCCTTGGTCACTTAGTACCATAAATGTTCTGACCAACTATAAACTTAATTTCTAAATAATTAAAATGAAATGTAATGCATGGAATTTAAAAGATATTCTCTTTGCACCAATCAGTATCATCAGCATTTGATTGTCCATAAATACCAAATATAACCCCTTGTATATAACAGACCATTATGCATGAATCTAGCTCAGGAACAAAAACTCTATAGCTATTACTTTGAACAAGAGATATAATACAACAAATAATAATTTATAATATTTTAGAATGAAATAAATTCATTGTAATAATTTTAACAATAAAATATAATTTTTTTTGTAACAATAAAAATGAAATTAAGGTTTGCAGAATATGGCTATACATATAAATTAAGCCATCTGACTTTGAGTAATACCAAGAAGAAATCCACTATTACCTTGTAATTTACAAATATGTTTAAGCACTCAGACATGTGATATAATAATTTATGAACACTTGAATTGTCATAAACCTATAAATGAAATTCATTTTTATAATACATGATTAATAATGAATTTAACATAATGTGCACACACTGGCACTTATAAAAAAATAAACTTAATAAATTATATTATATTTTCTCAATACACAATTAATTTAATGTTAAAAACACAAAATACACATACACACACACACATATATATATATATATATATTGTACCTATATTGATATAGGCACATATAATTTTATCTAAAATTATATTATTAAAATAATCTTTCGTTAAAGAAAAACATACCAATCTCTTTTCATTAAAGAAAAAATAATGTTAAAACTAAATAGTAAATTGTATTAAAAATATATGTGCGTATATATGTGCGTATATATGTGCGATTTGTAAATAAATAAAATGTATGCGAAATAAAAGAAGATTATCATTAAAACCATGGCAACGGCTATTAATAAAATAAAACAACACATTTTATTGCATGGCTATTACTAATTAAGCAATCTTCCAAAACACATTTATCAAATGATTATCATTGGAATTTTACAACAGATCTTTGCCGGAGATATCAGAAAGACAACAAGGCGCAGGTATAAATAGACCTTTTTATTGGACAGTAATCAGTTCACAAAGTAATTGAGTAGTGCAGTTCAGAAATTAATTGAGCAGTTAACAAACAAAATGCAGTGTTGAGAAGATCTTGGGAGCGCATGTTTATCTCCAGCCTGGATGTCCGAGAAAACAGCAGATCTGCCCGTGAAATAATGTCAGCTTAACATCTTAGAAAATCTCTGTCAGTATCTAATTGTCTCCAATAGTAATAATCGTGAATAATAAGGAAACTCATCAAGGAAACATCCCAGCTGTCTGTAAGCATTCATACTGGAACCATTCATACTGGAAGAAACAACAAACAAGAAGAAAACAAAGTGCTAAATCTACATTCAAAAGCCTAGGTAAAACATTTGCTTATTTTTGTTTATACTGTAATAGCCATTGCATTGCATTAATTCGTACGAATCTTTCAAGAGTCTAATTATATGAACTCTATATCATACATAAATGAACTATTGATGTGTGTGATTAAATTTCAAATACTATGTAGTCCTTTATTATCATTATTATGTGTGTGCATGAGTTAATATGTGCGTGATCCTTATATCAATATTATTAGTCAAAGTAGATAAATTCCCAGTGTTCTGTTATGAAAATATTCAAGAATATTTAAACTATTTAGAATGTTAATTTAAAAATATGCGTGTGTTTTTATTAGAATTATAAAATGTTTAAATTTAGTAAGTAAATGTTAGTTAATAAATTGTCTTTAAAATTAAACTTTATTTGTCGGTCAATTCTTTTTAACAAATTCTTTATCAAGTCTTTTAACCACTAATTATGTATAATCTATTAGTGATTACAAACAGCTGAGCTAGTCATGGATTTAGGCATTGAGTTAGTGGCCATTGCTCAAAGTGCATTATTTATTCATCCTTGAATAGATAGCTGGCGCCCGTGTTTATACACAAACAAAAAAAAGTGCTTTGAACTTGGTGTTGAACTCAACAGCCGAGAAGAAGTTATGTCCTGGAAATGTAACGCTAATTATATATTTTATAGCTATCGTTTGGGCATACATACTCTCCGAGTATGTTCTTCTCTGCCTAAGAGGCCAGTGTTTCGAATGCACATATTCGAATCCGGTTCAA
>JAQFVV010002701.1:0-20702 GCA_028023455.1 Epiperipatus broadwayi | reverse complement strand
AAACTATCCTTAAATAATATGATTGCTAGCTTAGTAATTATAACCCAATTATTTAATTAAGTCTGTAACTTTTAAATCCCACTTATAATTAAAGAAAAGAAAAAATAGAAGTATAGAATAAAATGTTAGAATTGATCAAGCATAGCTTAGTTTTAAAGAAAGTTAAAATGTTGAATATTTGAAATATAAAACAAATAAATAATTTACACATACATTGCCTATATGTATGCATTATAACTTTGCTTTTTAAAGAAATTTAAATATTAAATAGTTTAAATGTGTGTATTACCTTTCTATCAACACACAAACAAATAAAGCATATAATTGTTGACCTATTCTCTGTCTAAAGCTTTTAGAACTGGACCTTGTAGGGTTTAAACTTGGATGCCCTACAACTTCCTTTATGGTTATATAAAATTGTGATGATGATTTTGTTTTACCTTTTCTACATGCACATTACTATAAATTTGGCTAGTGACCAAATTGTAATGGCACAATATATATATATATATATATATATATATTGAATATAAATAAATAGTAAATATATACTAAACTAGTATATATATATATATATATACTAGTTTAGTTTAATTTCATAATAATAATTTTTCATCTGTAGGGAAGCACTGTGATGGCCTTACAATTATTACTATGTAATAATGCATCAGGTAGGTTCCAATTACTTCGAATGCACATTAAAGCAGTTATGGCCAGTTGAATTTCATACACCCTCACATTGTACAGTAGTGAGCTTTAAAGTGTTTTCTATTTCCATAGTGCTTCAAAGCACATTAGTGGGCTGTAATATTGCTGAGGAATGCCATCTACACCTGCTAATGGCTAATATGAACAGAATTGTTCTACATGCCATAAATTTGGCCACATAAACAGCATATTATTTTTTGCACAGAAACAATGTCTTCAAATGGCTGTGCCCAGATTTCAGATGACTACCAAACTGAATTTCCTTTTTTTCTATTTGCTAATATGTATTAATAAATAAATAGTTACAATATTAACAAGCAGATTTAAAATATGTGCAAGTTTTGGCAATACAAAGAGTTAATTTTTGACAAATATACTTTTTATCTTCATAATGGAGGTGCACAAATTTATAAAGAGTGAAAGTTATTGTGAACTAAAACCAAAATTTTTTAAGAATGATTACCTAAATAGCAGACATGCTATTTAATCTTGAAAGAGAGTCAACAAAGTGTCTTTAATTTAAAGAAGATAAAAGTTATAACCACTGTCTATCTACTTCAATGAAATAAACTTTTTGATGAAGACTAAAAATGATTCAGATTGAAATATATTATAAAAGACTCAGTAAAGTTGGAGATAATGTACTAAAACAATAGTGACTGATATATTTTAGTGTTTTCTAAAGTCTATTTGAATAACTATTGTTTGTTATTATTTTAAACATGTCTCATTAGCATTTATCAGATTTATATTTTAAAAAATAAAATGATTTTTTTCTTGCTTAGAAGTTCTTATGAAAATTCATCTCAAATTGAAGTACCAGAAAAAACAGAACTGAACTGCAATCCATGAATTTTAACTCAAGAATTTTCCATTCTATTATTTTTCTAAAATATGCATATTTAGTATTAATATAAGAGAAGAATATTAAGTGATAAAAGGATATAACCATTTACATTTATTTATATATATTAAAAGAATGTTATAATTTATACTAGTAGTATTACTATGAAACATTAGGCTATAGTTAAAATCTTAAGAAGGTAATACATGCAATCTAATTTGTAAAGCTAAAGCATTCCATATCATTTTAATAATTATGAGTTTTCATCTAAATAGAATTTATTATTACTTCTTTCTGGTCAGAATATAATTAAACATGTACTTATTGATTATAAAAAGACATTATTTTTAATAATTAATTATATTTAATTTTTTATAGTTTCAAATCAAACAAAATGTTTTTTTTATATCTAACAAGATTATAATTTATTTTGATTTATTATTAATAATGTTTAAAGACTTGATGTGGCTAATAAAGGATTAATACTGTTATAATTCACAATCTGTAAGTTGGATATTGCATATACACTGCCTAATATCATATTCCATACTAGACTCAATATATGGAACTTTAATGCTTTGAGTCATACCACTTTAATCATTAAAAATTTCCTCTTTTTAATGATATAATAAATTTAATATATAGTGTACTCTTTTTATTAGTATACCCCATTATAAAACAAATTGGGAATAAATTTTAAGATGTATAATTTTAAATTTTATAAAATTAAAAAAAATATTTACTTATTAAAATTATGAAAAAAATAACAATCACTTTAGTTAGCCTAGGATTTGAACTTGGACTTAGTTAATTTAAAGTAGTATAAAGTCTAAATCTTGTTAAAATATTTATTTCCTAAGATATATAAAAGATAAAGTACTAAATGATAATTTAATAATATCTGTTAAGAAGTAATTGTTTAATAATATTTAAATTTGTAAGGAAGTTCAAGTCTAATCTGATAAATATGCATTATATAGGTGAATAATTATGTCTGTGCACATCTGATATTAGTTAGCAATAAGTGAAATATTAATTTATTTTTAAAATTAAATAACTAACACTATGTTCTAAATTTTGTGATTAAAAGTTCATAGGATTAATCTTGAATTTAATCTGTATAAAATGAAAATGATTTAAATTGTAGTTTTATTAAATTCATTAAAAGTATTGTTTTTTTATTACTAATAAATAAATATTTTAAAGAGATAATGTTTGTTTTTAAAAATATTCAACTACAAGCAAGTCATTACATATTAAGAATCAGAGAAGTGGAAAAATTAACAAATGGGAATGCACAATTTGAAATAAATTAGCATGCAGATGATAATTGTTGAAAAAAAATCAGAGGGGAATTATTAGTTTTTGAAAAAAAAATTAGAGATTGAAAATAAAAACCAAGTAACTGGATTTGTTTTTGTTAAAAAAGTTTGCTGAAATCTTTTAAACATTATTATTATTTTTGAAAAAAAAAGACAAAAAATTAACGATGACCAACACAAAGATTTCAAACTTTATATTATCAAGTTTTCAGAAATATGAACAGGTAAAACCAAGTACATCTCTGCTGGCTAAATTGACAATTAATAAGTTTACTAAAATATCTTGGAATAATTATATTGGGAAAAATATTGAAAAATGGACAGAACAGGTTATATATTGGTCCAAAGTGTTATCATGTAATACTGGAACAGAAGGAACAAACTGTGAGTATTTTTTTGATGTATAATTGGATGACTAAGCAAGATAAAATATGTAGGCATTTTATTTATTGTAACCTTTATGCAAGACTAAAGTAAATGCAACATATGAATAACAAGAAAATTATTTGAAATAAAGTTAAATGTTTGGTTTTAAAACTAAATTAAGTATAAATTGAAATGGAAATATATGTGTATTGAAACATATGCTTAATATTAAAATATAACTTATAAATATATCTCTGAGTGGAAATCTTATTAGATTAAACAAATTATTATCAGTGAGTATAACTTTCTTATAAAATAAAAAACCTTTGTGATAAATTATAGACAATATCAGTAGCATTAGTTTATTGAAGAATCTAAATTACAAGGAGGTTAATATCACTTTTGTTACCTTTAAGAATAAGGTGTAAAATGCTCTTTATTAAATGAAAATATTAACAAGGAATACATAAAAAACAATGTGAAGACAAGTATCATTAATGTTGGAAGGATCTAAATAAAATATACCACACAAATGGAAAAATAATCTTCGATTATGAAGAAAAGGAAAAAAACTTAAATATTGTAAATAACATGAGGGCTTTGGAATTCTATAGTTGTAATAATTTTTTTATATGTATAAAAGAAATAAAAGTGAAAAGAAGATTAATGCATTTCAAGTTGGAAGCATGAGAAACAATTAAAATACTATTAGTAAAAAACGAAAGTTTTTTTTATAATGAACTTGTATATTAGGAAAAAAACTGTTAATGTAATATTTGTATATAGATATCACACAACATTTTATTGTATTAGCAAGGAATTTTATGTTGAATATATCAGTGTAATTCAGGGGAATATAAATGTTTAATGTTTTACATATACCATTATTATTACATTATTGTATAATTTTTTATGTTGTTTTATGTTAATCCATTTATTAATTTTAGTTAATTCTTGAAAATTTATCAATAAGATGTTATTAAAATTAATGTTTTAAAATTTAAACAAAGTATCTAGTGTTGCATTTATTTTGTGGGGATCATCATCACTACACCATCATCAGAGAGTATGAATTGTAATATACATATTGGCCAAAATGATTTAAAATTTGGAGAAGAAATTAATTCAATACAAGATGTTGCTATAACCATTATCTGTGGAAATATTTCTTAAATGGGATCTTAAATTATTTCAAACTGCCTAGATTATATCAGCCATTAATAAAATATAATGTAATTTTAGTAAAGTATATTTATTTCTAGGAAATCAGGTTAGGAATTAGTGTTTCTATTTAAAGTTCTAAATTATAATTACAATTTAAATAACAATAGTGATTTATTATTCAATAGTAAAGAACTTTTAATATAAAGTAGTAACATAATTTTAATTATAGATTAATGTTATAAGTGTTTTCTGAAATGATACACTACCTATAGAGTTAAGTAAAATCCTTCTTGATATTTTATCAGTGGTATAAACTAATTAAAATCAATGATAATCCTGAGATCTCCTTAATATAATATTATTATTATTATGATTATTCTTATTGATAATTCTATAAAATAATAATAATAGAAGATCAATATACAGTAGAATGATCATATAACTGATTAATTAGGTTAACTTAAATTTAATAATTATAGATACTTTATTATATTCATTTAAGTATTATTGTTAGTCAAGGGAATATTTGTATACTTAACAAGGAGGAGTGTCTTGGTATTCTTATGCTATTGAATGAATACTTCATTATTTATTTAGTGTTAAAGGGTTATACAATCTTGTTAATAGGATTAGTGAGTCTCATAATTGCTAATAGTAATTAAATATTATTTAGAAATAATAGGAATATTAAATTGTACCTAAATAGTCATAGTATAATAATTCAATTTAGGGATTTGTCATGTCTTCTAGGGGTCATCCTCTTATTGACAGGGTACAACATATATATATATATATATATATGTTGTACCCTGTCATATATATATATATATATATATATATATATATTAAAACGTTTGAATAATTGCTATAAGTTTAAAATTTTTTTAAAGTAAATAATTAATTAAAATTATTATGATAGCAAATATTATGACTTTTTTCTTTTTATATTTAAGGCTATGTAGAGCAAGTGGTGCCTAATATATTCAAAAGACTGCAATTATTTAACATTTTTATATAGTCAATTAGCAAAATGAAATGTCTTTTATGTATAATATTATAGTAGTTTTTCTAAATAGTAAAGTTGTTTTCACTATACTCAATAAAATATTAAAAAAACCAACAATGTTAATAATATCAGTATTTCTGTACTTGTAGAAGATTTTGTTTCAATAATGAATAAAGAAAATATCTAGATGAACCTCAGATAAATCAAAGAAGCTAATTCTCTAAAGTCAGTAGAATGTGCACTAACATAAAAGAGTTTATAAATATATTTTGCATTTTCAGAATATTAGGATTATTACTTTATAATTTTAAACACAAAGTTCTGAAATACATTTTGCTGCTCAAACAATTTGTCTGAGATAAGAATGACTTTTGAGCAATTTTCAACTTAAAAAAGTGATAATCTTGATGTGATCAATTCAAAGTTAGTGTCTTTTCATTTGATCTCTTGTCATATAACTATTATCAATAGTGTTCAAATGGTTTTTAATGACTTTGGGTAATATACTTTTTGTAAATCCATTTTACATCTTTAAACTAAATTCAATATAGATGTAAACCTGATATTTTTTAATCTATTTTTCTTTCTTTATTTTTAGTCATATTTCAAAATGTGATAAAAAATAAAAGTAAATACATCATATTTTAATTATATTTTTACTTTTACAATCAGTGCATGGATGTTTACTTGATTAAAGGAGATTAATCTGGGATCTTTAATAATTAGGTATGAATGCTATACATCTTTTATCAATCCTTACTGGATAACCATCTGGGTTTTCTGGGCATCATCTTATTTGAAATAAAATCCTAAGTGAAATTTTTGACCTAAAATATTCAAGATCCATCTGACATAGAGTTGAACCCCAAATAATGGGCATAGCAGACGGATATACTTATCACTATATCATGAGGCCATACAAGGTTTGATATAAATATTACAATTTTTATTTTCAAATTTTTATAAAGCAGAAGAAGTAATGTGCTAAAAAATAAATAAATCAGGAAATGTCGGTCATTTTTATAGTGTTTTCATTTAGATTGAAAGAAAAATTTAAAAATATTTCAAGTGTAACTTTTTATATATATGTTAATAAAAAATATTCAGCAAAAAAAATATTGATGTAAGTCAAATGCAAAAATAATTTTCAAATTGCTTTTTACAACTATTTGAGTGATTTATGCAGTTCATAAAACCTTGCTAGCAATTTGTCATTTAATATTCAATTAATATAAATGAATGATTTTTTAAAAAAATATTTCTATTTGAATCCAATCTCTTATTTGAGCAATTTTACTTTTAAAAAATTTAAATAAATGATTTGAAAAGAAACTTACTTTCAACTTTTCTGAAATCTTTATTAAATGTTCTCTGCTGATTTAATTTTTACTAGCTAATGGTTTAATGGATAGAGTAGAACAAATCCCATTACTCAAAGATTGCATTCAAAGAAGATCTACAAAGGGACTGGACTTTGCCTTTATTTTAAGTAAATCGAATTTTGTATATTTTATTTTATTTTAAAAAAGTTATCAATTATTTTTAAATGTCAGTGATAAACCATAAGTATAACCTTAGAGCACAATGTCTGTACACAAAATATTTTTTGTAGCTACTATATCTTCATCATAACCATATATATGTATATTTACTAAATGTAATTTCAGCTTAATATAAACTATAGTGAATAATTTTTTTTTTTTAAAAAAAATACGAAGTATATTAATTATATACAACAAAAGGGCAAACATGTTTTTTGAACAATAATATATTTAGACAATTATAATGGTAAGATAAGAAAGACTATCTCTATAATAGCTTTAGTATAATTAAAATTATTACAGAAAAAAATTTACTATCAGCTGAAAAAAGACTCTTTGATTCCTCTTTAAAGTCTGAAGAACTGGGAAAATTTTAAATGTTTATTTATATGTTCTCATTACAGCTAATATTATTATGTGATTAATTATACGGTAAAAGAATATATATGGGCTGATCACTAACACACATTAACCACCATAGTTTTTATTGACTTTTAATATTTGAGAGACCATAAGAAATAGAAATCTTTCTTTTCAATTGCCTGATAGCTTTAAATGAAATGCCAAATAACTTTCTTGAAGGTAGGATGAATGAATAATTGTTTGCAAATTATCATTATATTTTTATTATCAGAAGGGCAAACTAATTTATGGTCTCAATCCCTAAAAATCACAAAATTGTCAACTAGAAAATAATTGATCATTAAAGGCAGAAGTTATTAAGAATGTCCTGAGTGCAGATATAGATAATTAGTAAAATATGACCTTTTATTTAATGACACATAAGTGTATATCAATTATAAGTCAATGAAAATGGTATGAATTAGAATAATTTCACCATATTAAATGAGACAATGCCAGGTTTTATAAAGTTAGAAGAAAAAGTGAAGAGACATTTTAATAAGTTTTATTAGTCATTTATTAAACTAGAGATTATCCACTTATTTTCACTTCAGCATTCTCACACAAGTGAAAGATTGACTTGAAAATTATTATAAAATTTAATACAAAGATATAAATATTGGAAACACAAATAGAGTTAAAACTTATTATAAATAATATATATATATATACCACATTGTATAGATTGATGGTATATCACATGGTGTGGAAGAATGTTATCCAACTTAATGGAAATAGCAAATGCAGATAATTCAGGTACCCAAACAAGTTCTCATAGTGATGAATAAATAACAGATATTTATAGAGATATGCCTCAAATAAAATTTTAAATTCCCACAAAAGATTTTAACACTACAATTGGATAATGATTGAAAGATGTTCAGACATGAATAAAATAGATAATAAGATGATACTCTATTTAAAAATGCTATACAAATGTCTGTACAAAAAAAAAAAGGTAATTCATTATTGGATTTTTAATAGAAGCAATTCCATGTAAAAATGAAAGAAAAAAATGAAAATACTTTAAAATGATTGGCTAAAAAAAATTAAATATTTGAATTTCTATAAAATAGTACAAATAAAAGTAAATGATGATATAAAAATTATGACTAAAAAATTTCAAAAAAGCTATAGATGAGCAAGAAAAAAAATCAAGGAAGGAAATTTGTTTCTGCAATAAAAAGAATTGGGTAACACAACTACTAAAGAAAAGGATGGCAACATATTCTTTTGTAGAGAATTATATGACAATAAAAACAAAATATGAAAATGAGTTCTAAAATTATATTTAAACTTCCAAATATTTTAGATAAAGAAGTGAAATAGGCAATTAAATCAATGGAAAAGTTTGAAAAGCTTCATTGAATTGAAGAAATTATTTGATATCTTAAAAGAGAGAAAAAAAGAAATTGTTGGAAAAATTATATATAAAATGTTTAAATGATAATGGTGTAGATAATTAGATGAATGGACTAATATTTAAAAAACATGAGAAACAAGATATTGTAAATTACAAACTTACCAATCTTTTATCAGTTCTATACAAGTTCTTTACTAAGATAATTACAATTTATTTGCAATAAACTAACTCCTTCCAAACAAAAAAACAAACTGGATTTTAATGTAATTTAACATAGTAAATCATATTCCAAGTATTAAAAAATTTATAGAAATAAATCAATAAGTGTGGTTTTTATTATACTTTGCATTTATATGATTATAAAAAGGCATTTGACTTTATAAAGATTTCCATTGTGATTAAAGCTCTGAAAGATTGGTATTAATAAGAATATATGATATTCTATATTTCCAAAAAGATTTACAATAGTTTCATAAAAAATGATTTTGTGGATTAAAATGTAAAGATAGAAAAATAAATTTAAGTCAATAAATTTTGCATATAATGTAGTTATTTTTTATTATAAATACTGGTTTAAAAACTTAGGAAATGTTATGAGTTATCCAATGAAAGCAAGAAACAAGATTAAAGATAAATACTAAAAAGTTTAAAGTTACATCTAATGTTTTGTTTTTTTTTTAAATAAAAAAAATACAGACTGAAAATCATAAATTAAAATAAGTTAGTTACAAAACTTTAGTTAATGACTAAAATTAATCAAGACTTAAATTTGGATGGAGTGATTTTGGAGAAAGTAACCTAATATTAAAAGAAATGTCCTTATGTGTTTGGAAAAAAATATTTTAAATAATAAATACCTTTTCATGGATGATAAACATACAGACAAATTTTCCCCCATACACAAAATATCTGCATACAATCATAGAATTTATTAAAACAATATCTAATGCTAATGTAACTTTCCCACAAGAGAAATGGTGTTACTGAAATATATATGAATGTCTACACAAAAACACAAATTATAACTTAGACTTATCAATGCTAGGCATTATTAATAAACTGCTAATGCAAAGATTTAAGTATTGGACACTCGAGATCAAATTTTTTAATTTTCTACTTAAAATGAACATATGGTTGTGCCAGAGATCAGAAGAAAATCAAAATATATATTCTTTGAGTGTAGTAGACTACAATACACTGGATCATATATTACAAAAATTTATCAGTAAAAAAATGCCACTGTGTTCAATTATAGAGACTTTTCCAAAGCCAGCTTCAGCAGAAATAAGAAGTAGAACATTTATACTATATGCATTATGGTGCACTAAGTACACTTATCTTTACAATAGTAATGCAAGAAATTTTAACACATTAAAAACAAATTAGAGATAAAAAATCACTCTACTGGACATTTCCACACACTTGTTCACTTGTCCATCAATGCTTTAATCTCTAGTGAGATATATTTTCTGTTTACTAATTTATTGTAAATGTTTTAATAATAGTTTAATTCACTGAATGCTATTGAAAATATTTACTATGGTATTCTTTGATTAGTTTTGTTTTATTTTTTTTCCTTTTAAAGTAAATAATCTGTATACTAATTTTTTTTTCCCCCCGTTTATACTGAAATATCTATAGATATATTTTTCCTTGAATAAAGTTCCTTCTAAAACTAATAATAAATATCTTTTTGCAATTCTTATATATGAATCTTAGACTTGGATGCTCATCAGAAAATTACCATGAAGGCTTCAGTCTATTCAATAAAAAATAGATAGATATATGTTGGAAAACTGAAATTTGGGGTGGTTTTAATAGAAATAGTCTATTAAAATGAAATATGTCTATGTGTTTGAAAAGAATTGTTTTTAATAGATATGTCTTTCCATTATTTATATGTGGATGTGAGACTTGAATGCATAACAGAAAATTAATGCAGACGATTCAGATCACATGATAATATATATATATATATTAGGAATAATGATGCAGATTAAAATCAAAATGCATGGATGAAAGAACAAACAGATATCAGTGACCTTATCAAAAGAATTAAAAACTGAAATGGAGTTGGACTGAATAAACTACTAGAAAACGATACAATAGAGAAATAGATAAATTATTAAATTGGATCCCAAAAGATTTTAAAAGAGTTAGAAAAAGACCTCTTATAAAATGTATATATAAAATAAAAATCTTTCTGGAGTGATGTGAAAGAGATTGTCAGTTAAACTTGGAGACTTTTAGTTTACAATGGATCAGTAATAATGAAAACGATAAATACAAACAAAAGTTCTAATTTTAACATAGCAAGTCTGAATTAATATAAAAAAATAATTTTGTCAAGCGTTGTTAACCGAGAGGTCATCGCAGCTGCCTTGTAAGCAAGCAGTTGGTTGCAGATGGTTGTGGGTTTGCCTCCCGGCCGATGCTATGACATATGAAAAAAAAAAAAATTAAAAATATTTGTCTGATAGTAAAAATATATCATTTGACATCGTATTTCAATTTAGACTATATATATATATATATATATATATATATATATATATATATATATATATATATATTGTAACCTAGTGTTATTGACACTTGGTTTACTTGGTATTATTTCTGCAGGAAAACAATGCTATTCTTTAAAGAAATAAAAAGATAAAATAACAATAGTAATAATGAATTAATAAAGTATGCTATTCACTCACTTTGGCATGTTTTGGGTGAATAACTAATAGATTTAGTAACTCAATGTCATTTTTAAAGAGAGAACATGAATAATTTAATTGAGATATTAATAATTAGAGCAAATTAATATGGTATAAAAGCTAAACAGTAATTGATTTTGGATGGGTAGAGGGGGGAGTGGATGAGTGTCTTATCATAAAGCACAATAATTTCTGGTAATTTCTTTTTGTAAAAAAAAAAAAAAAAAGAAAAAAAATGTTTAAAGAATTATACATCACTGATTGTTAATTTAATGTATTTATTATTATTTTTTTTATATTGTCAAATTACTTTGTAATCCAGGTAAATAATACTGAAAACTATATGATTGTAATAAGTTTTTCCTTTCTTTTGTTTATGTTATAATCAAATGATTATTTTTCTGTAAGAGGTCGCTAAAGTAAAAAAAAATATATATATATAGTTTGCTTTTAGTTTTCAAGGAAGGAACAGTGCTGAAATTTGGTAACTCAATTTTTTTCATTTTATTTTGCAGAAATAAATGTAATCAAAGTAAAATTTTAATAATATAATGTGTGGCTAAAATTTTTTGATAAGATATCCTGATTTCTTTGCCATCTACCTATCTAAAGACCTTTTATACTTAAAATTTTATTGTCTCGCGCTAAAGTTCAAAAATGACAGATGTAACTAAAGGATTCATGAAAAATTATATTATATCTAAATTAAGAAAAGGAAGCGATTTCCAAGAAAAAATTAATTATTTATTAACTTTATGTCATTTATTGATATTTTCTTGGTATAAAAAAAAAAAAAATAATAATTGAAAGAAATATTTTGAAACCAAGGAAAATCAACTAGAAACATTTTCGCACTCTTTCTAAATATTGTCTGCCTTTACAAGTAATGTAGTTACATATGTTAAAATATGTTTTATTCACCAAGAATTGTCTGGAAATAATAATAATAATAATGATAAATAAGATTAAATTATGCACATGTATATTTTTTTTTGGAAAAAAATATAAACTTTCTCAGAGTAAATATAGGAAGAGTTATATAGGGGCATTCTTACGGAGAAGTTACCGTTAAAAAAATTTATAATTCCTAAAGTATGAACAAAACCAAATATCTTAGTGACTTAATGATAAAAATAAATGATATATTATATTACACATCAGTTGGATTTATTAAAACTTCCTATACATGTAAATCAGCTGCAGTTATTATCAGAATAATCTCTCGGAAAAATTGCGCATTTCCATCCATAAGTAAGCTAGCTAATATGAATTGTACGTATCGTCAATAATAAAAAAGAAAAGAATTGTGTATGTTTATTGTCTATCGTCAACTGTTCATTATGTTAGAATATGTATATTTTATTTTCTTTGGATCCCAAAATTGTAGCAGTTTAATTTAAGTAAGAATTAATCTTCAATTCTGCTATATTTTTCTTTACCTAATTTATTAAACGCACAAAATAAGAGAAAACTTTTATTTAAAGGAAATAATACCATGCATTTATTGTTTTTAAACTTGCTTCGTGAAATACGACTGGATAAAGCTCTTCAATTGCTCAACAGAAAAACATTTTCTAATGAGAGAATATGCACTTGTTAATTAATGATTGTTTAAAACTAAGTTATAAATGATATGTATTTTTTTTTGTTATATCACATAGGTTAAAGTCTGTATGGTCAAGTGATATTTAATAGCCTTGTAATGACAAAGGTATGTTTTAATATAATTATTATAGGTTAAGTTGATATTTAACACGAAAAAAAAAATCTATAAAATATGTTTTAATTATTACATACAATTGTAGGTAGAAATTTTGTATGTTAGATACGTAAAAGAAAAATATTTAGATATTTAAGGGGTAAAATAAATATTGAAAATTATCAGAGGTAACTAAAAAAAAAAAAAAAAAAAATGCTATAACAAAATATTTCTTGTTAAAGTTTTGAAACGAATTTATACTGTATTAATTGAGGAATTTATTCCTAATTATTCTTAAATAACACATCCACTTTATTTAGTTTAAGATAGTATGCTACCAACTATTTTGAATGTTCCTTTATTAAAATTAAAATTATTATACTTTTATTCTATGATGTCCATTGATTTCAGATGTTGATCAAAGTATACACGGTAACATAAGTTTATTATAATCAGTGTATTTACTTATCCTGCCCAGATATAGCATTGGTATATGCTCAATATTCGCATAGGTAATAATTATAATGTATTTATTTTGTGGGATGAAAAATGATCTCCCCAAAAGCTTTGTTTTCCATGAGAAGAAGATTTAAATATAATGTTCAGGTATGTTTATAGCCCAAGTGATCGATTCTCATAGATAGGACGATCAAGAATTTATCTAGCATTTAGTATGCTTCATTCGTTTAAATCCCAGGAGAGGATTGTATTTGGTGTGTGTTCGTTGTATGCCCAAGTAAGAGGCAAGAAACCACCAAAATATTTTAATATAGTAGATTACTTTACAGACCTTCGTGGTTATTCCATATTCCTCATGTGAAAATAAAGATAGCTCCACCATGGAAGGTGTTGATTATTGTGCTTAATTTTGAAAGTTCGGGCAAGAAAAAGGTTATATTGGAGGTGTTAGTTCCTCAAGATCCACTTTAGTATAAATAATGCGTTAGTAACTAGGGTCAATATCTGTATTGTGCTGCTAAATATTGCTAGTATTTGACAAGTAAATCAATGGAGAAAGTAATTAAAATTGCGTAATTTAAAACGCTTATTTACTGAAGGAATATTCAAATGCAATATTTAATTCTGGTTAGTAATTAAATAATACTCATATTTAAAATTATACGTATGAATAAAATTTGTATCATAACTTAAGTTAGCATTAAGTTAAATGTAAGATGGTAATTGTAACTTCTGATAACTGGCCTATAATTAGAATAGGTTATCCCATTAAAGACCATAAATAAAGTAAATGTATTAGAAATAAATTTAATATTTTGCGTATTGCATATGATGGGATTAATCATTTAAAAAAAAAAAAGAAAAATAGTTAGTCAATAATTTTGAATAAAAGATTCTACAAGGTTACCAAAATTTAATAAACAATGTATTGGTAATGAAATGTACTTTTAGTTAATCAATCCATATGATTGCATACAGGAGAAGTAGTAACCTCTAGTCCATAACCAAAAGAGTATACAGATTAATGTCAGTTATATTTTATATTTTTGTATTACTGTGGGATTATTGAATAAATGTTCATATATTTTTTTTTGTGATAATAATAAATTATAGTCTTGTTAAAATTTGTTGTAGATTCATTTTTTTTTGTTTTTATATGCTAAATATAAGTGTTTGCACAATATTTGCAAAACCTTTTCTTGAGTCCGAAATCATTTCAAATTTTCAAAAACTTAATATACCAGATAAATAAAGTTAAGCAGATCGGAATATGTCATTATATTTTAGTTTAATGATAATTATTTATGGAGTTGAAAACTTAAGACTAAATTTATTCCCAAACCATTAACTTTGGTTGTACATTATTCCATTCCCATTTAGTTAAATTGTCTAAGTAATAAATCTTAGTTATATGATTGTGTTGTCATGGATGATGGAAAGACACAAAAAGCACCCTTGTCTTTTTATTATTCTGACTGAGATTCTGGAAAAAAGGGCTGTGTTATTCAAAATTATACGTCATTATTGAATAGAATTATCATCTCTTTAAATAATATAGCAGTTGATATGAGAGATGAAGACACTTTGAATTTAAGTAAAATAAATGTTTCCTATAGCCGACCAGAATGCCAGTCATATGCGACAACACAATACCGCCGAGCATTTCCTTACATGAAACAAAGAACCCTGAGATTAATATTATTATAATTATTCTTTAAATTAATAAGTGATCAATTATTGTTGTTATTACAATCGTGGCATGGCTTAAGAGAATTGAATGTACAATTGTATTATATGAAAAGTATTTTAGATCATATTGGCAAATTAATGGATATGTTGCTTTATTTATTTTGGGTTGCCTTAACAACAAGTGCAAATAAAATAAATAAGATAAATAAATAAACTAATAAACTAATTAATTTACTTCCAACCTGAAAAATTAGTGCAAACTAAACTAATAAATAATTACAGAATAAACAGAGGTTATTATATTTTATTAGGTTAGAATATATATATATATATATATATATATATATTCTATAGAATATATATATATATATAATTGAGATTACAGAAATTTCATTCACAGCATGTAAAAGTGGCTGAATATTACATCTAAAGAACAATGATCTAGAAAAAAACTAAAGGCGTATATGTATCTATTAAACCAACGGGGATGATTATTTATTTTGGAATCTTATACTTTTTATTAACAATTAATAAGGAAAAATGAAATTTTCACATTGTCATGAGAATATGAAATTTTAAAGATGCAATATACAGGTTCAAATTTTCCCCAAAATATTTGTTAGTATCAATTTGATATTGTCAGTTATTTGGTAAATGTATAGTCATAGAGATAAAATAATAGTACATCAGAAAGTAAACATCGTCAAAGCAATACAATTACTACTTTAGTTAAGCAAGTAAATTAACTTTTCAAATATTATTTAAATAATTTTTGTTCAGAAAATTTTCAGTATTTAAAAGTAACAAGTCACGGGTATTATCTTTGATATATTATCTTCTTCCTCACTTCTATAAGATTTCTTATAATTGGGATATTTTATGAAGACTAAAAAAATTTTTTATGAAATATTCCATGACTTATATCTATCTCTGCTAATGACTATTAAATACTAAATGATATATATTGTGCCCTTTTGTATGGGTCTCCATAAATTGTTGTATCCATTTATTTTAAAAAATTTTAAATTTAAGATATATTTAGCTATATGATGTTAATTTTGTTTATAACAATCTTTTAAAAAGTGTAATTAAAGTAATCTATGAATATTTGATATGTAAAAATTGTGCTGATGTTTGAGAGAGACGTTTCAATGGGAATGATAATAGTATATGGTTGGGAAAACTGGCCATAATCAATACTGCATTAATAAATTTAATAAATAAATGTTTAAAGCTAAAAGTTTTAAAAAGACAAGTTAAAATTAAATGCATATATTTATTGTTGATAAAAATTAATATTTAATAAATGAATATAAATATTTTAATTATTAGTAGTACATAATAGAAGATTAATATTTGATTTTAATAATATCGAAGTATTATTTTAAAATTGTTATAAGATATTATTTATTTTAAAAATATTTATTTTTAAAAAAATGAATTGTTAGTTTATTTTTAGATTATTACAAGCGTTTGTAGCTCTGTTGTAAAACAGATGTTAGTTAGACATATACACACATGCTTGGGAGTTTTTTTTAGTAAAGTTGCAAAGCTATTTTAAAAATTCTGTTATAAAATTTATAAATATTATATTGGCTATCATGAGATAAAAGTAAAAATAATTAATGTGAAATATTAAATCTGATTTTAAAAATACTGTTTAAAAAACATAACGAATAAAAATAGACTTAATTTATTTATAAAAATAATCTTATAAAAGTTAAAAGTGAAATAAAGTAAGAAAGTATATTTTAAAAAAATGTTTAATGGATTTAAATAAACGATAAAGATTAATTTAAGAATTTAATAATGTGATAAATAATAAATATTAAATACGTCATTATTTATTTTTAATTCTGTCTTGTTGGTAAAATATGTAAATAAGCTAGCAAGTTGATTGTTTAATTCACCAATCAAGTGGGAGTTTCTTCGGGTATAAAACCAAGGTTCAATTGTTCGGAGGGGAATTGTGATTGAAAATCTAAAAGTAAAGTGTGCTATTAGAAATAGCTAAGTAATTATAGATGCTCTCAAAATCGTTTTAAAATTATAAGAGAGTAGTTTTTAAAATAATTTATAAAAGTTTACCGACAAATATGCAGTGTTAATTTTAATTATAATTTCCTATCGTCTCGATCGAAGCTCAATTTACTATCAAATAGTCATGAAAACATCATATAAGGATAAAATGTATTGGAGACTTTATACTGAAAATTTAACAAACGCTGGATTAACTAGGAGAGTTATTAGATGCATAAAAGTAATACGTTGGACCTTGTATAAATTTAAAAGCTGATCGTAGTTAATTTGTATAAAACAGATATTTAAAAGAATGAAAAATACTTCTTTATGAAGAAAGTATTTGTAAATTATAAATCTAAGTATATAACTTAGTAAAGATGGTAAATAATAATGATTACATAAATACTTGCCTTGTTAAGTCTTTATGGTTTAAAAGACTAAATTTTGATAGTTTTATAAGGCAAATAAATCGGAAGTTTAATTGGCCAAGAAATACTTATAAGTAAAATTATTATATTATTAAAGTCTGAACGCTGGTCGTATAGAAGACTCTAAAAGTAATCTTACCTAAATATCTGTTAAGGAATGCGCAAATCAAATATACGTGGATATTCAAATCAATTAAAAATAAGTAAATAAGAACTTTGTAAATTATAGACTAATTCCAAAAAATAATAACTTTTAAATAATAATATTTTTTCCTTAAAAAGAAATGACTCCGGATTCCATAAACTACTTTAATTATTATTTTATTCTTATGGTGGAACTGACTTTTCTTTATTTTTTTTAAAAAAAAAAGAACGTTTTCATTTATTCCATAAAAACTTTTTAAAAACACGTGATGTACCGGAAAAGGAAGTAATGTTTGGTGAAAACTTGTGCCTAGGAAAAAGAACAATTATAGTGAAAAGAAGACACCGTTGGATTTTATGTAATATGTTTTATTTATTAACTAACATAAATATTTAATTAATTATTGATTTATTAAAGATAGGAAAGGTACATTTACATTTTTTTTTCTTTTAAAAGCTAAATATTAATATAACATTTTATTGCATAAAGTTTATTTTATAATTATACAACACGTAATATTTTAAAGAATAATTGTTGAGTGTAAATGTGAAATTATTTTGTAAAACTGAAATCTTGGAGGACATCGTGTGACGGACTGTACATTGAAGTATCATTTATGGTAAAAATTATGTAATAATAATTTGATGTATTTGCTATGTTTTCTTTAGATCAACCAAATGTTATTTGATTGTTGAATGAATGTATTAATATTTAAATAATATACATGCATAAGATTAATAATAGCAGTTTTATTTTAATATGCATACTTTAAATTGATGATGTAAATTTAGTACAACATAATATGAGAACCTAGAAATAATTATATGATTCTTTCGTGAATAAATTTTAATGTTTTTGTTACAATATTAGGAATTAGATTTATCATATTAGTATAAATTTTTTTTTTTTTCTTTTCAAGTTAGTAAGAGATATATAGAAATCTATATTTTATTTTTATTTTTATTAGATAAGTAAGTTAATTTTATGTAGAAATTTATATTTTGATTGAAGGTTTATCGCATATAGATGAGGAGGTATAAGAGAGTTTGGATAATTATTATTTTTTTTAAAATTGGTCATCTATTTATCTGAAGTTAAATAAGGACAAAATGACTTTTGTAGGTAGAAGTTTATTAGGAAGGAATAAGAATAACAAGTAAAGAAAAGTAATGATTTAAAGAGAAAAGAATCATAGAATTTTATTTAATATAATACTTATAAAAATTTGAAATTGTTGAATAATTTAAAATATTATTTTAGAAGAACATATACGTATTGCATATTTTGATAAGACATGTAGTATGACATTATATTGGAATGAAATAAATAGTTATAAACAATAATTGTTATTATATTACAAAGTTATATCAGTTTATACATTAATTGATTTTTGAATAATACTGATAGTAAATGTAATACATACTAGTACATTATAATATAAATAGCAGTAAGACTTAAGTGAAATAGCATTTTACTTATTAAAGTTTGTTTATTTACATATATGCTACACGAATGATATATCACATAAAACCTTTTCTTGTATTAATTGATGACAAATGATGTTTATTAAAATTAAAGTCATAAACTTAATTAAATGTCAAGCGTTGGTGGCCGAGAGGTTAGCGCAGCCGCTTTCCAAGCAGTTGTCCCGGGTTCATGCCCGGCCGACGGCTTGACATATGAGAAAAAAAAAAAAAACTTAATTAAATGTTATTGATAGAACATTTAATAAATGTATAAATTATCTACTTATAATTATGGAAATAGTAACAGTGTAAAAATTTTGTATTATTATTTTTCTTATTTTGTTTTATTTTCTTTAGTTCCATTTGTAAATGTAAATAGTGTAAATAAGTTATATGTTAAAGTTGATGTAAATAAATTTGTTAAGTTGTTTTTTTAAAAGTGTGTCGAATTCATTATTTTACACCACAGCATTTGACAACAGATAATTTGAGTAAACATAATATTTGCACAATATGAATTTATTATTTTATTATTTTGAGAAAGAAACACAATATTTTCATAATATAACTTATAGAAATTGATTGACATTAACATATAATATTATGATGGTCATAAAGTAATTATAATGCACAATATAAGAGTATAAGAGTATTTATTGCCACAAATTGTTAAATTATAAGATTTTAGTATATTTTAAAATTAAGATACTATATGGAAATGAAAGACATGTATATGATTTACTTATTTTCTTAATGATTAATGGTATAATCAAATAGATAAAATTAAGCTATACACTAAAGATTTTTATTGTTGGTTATTGTTATTAGAATAAGTTAGGTGTATTTAGGTTTGATATTAAATCCCTTATCATTCCTATCTACATGAATTATTATTACTTTAAGATAATTAGAAGAACCTGAGATCGTTTAATTATATTTCCTTAACAAAAGTTTGAGATTTATTTATCTATTATTATTAAAGATAGTTCATTTATAAAAGTCATAAGAGTGCTGTAGAGTTAGTAATGAGATAATTAGAAGTAATAGTATTCTTATGCCATTGAGACAATGTCTTGGAAAGACATTGACTCAATGTAAGTCCAATTACCAATTGTAACTTCACTTCACAGTCTCATGATTTTAATTAAATACTTATTTAATTAGTACATTATATTGAACTATATTAATCTGATAAGTTATAATATTATAAAAATATATTAGAGATAGTTGTACATATTTTAGCTGAGGATAATGATTTAATTGAGCTAGTCTTATTTTAAATTATATCATATATATATATATATATATATATATATATATATATATATATATATATATATATATATATATATATATATATATATATATATATA
>JAQFVV010002700.1:0-20712 GCA_028023455.1 Epiperipatus broadwayi | reverse complement strand
GGATCATTACAATATGAATAATCACATAGTAATAACAGCTGCATAACAAGAACGTATGGGAGTGGACATTGGGAATTTGCCCTGCTGGTTCCTGAGCCTCAAGAGAAATCAAAGAGTCTCCTTTCAGTTAATAGCAAACTCCTTTCTGCAGCCATATATATCGATAGTCATGATGCCAGGTAAATTGGTCTTTGACATCCAATTATATTTATAAAAAGAATATAAACTATCAAAAGACATAAGTCATTCCTTTATATGGGAATTAGTTTATCTGAGAGGAACTAGCTTAATGCACAAGTTTGACTCATTCCATTCATTATATACATATCTAATAATAATAACAAAATGACAAGATGATTTAACTGACTCACAGCATTAAGGATATTGATTTAGTTTCAAAGCTGAAATAGAAAATATAATAATTCAATGGTGGGTGCAAGCATGAGGCAGCAGAATGATTCAGCCCATTTTGGCCGAGGGAAGGCTTCATCATTGATCTGAATAATAGGGTATGCTTGCACTTCTGGTGATGCGGTACCTGAAAAGAAAAAAGGGCAGGAGGATGCCATAGACTGGCCAAACCAGTGTAATTCCATGCAAAGCTCTCTCTACACTAGTATAATGAAGGTGGGATTCATAGCTAGTGCATCTTTAACAATGTCTAAAGAATTAAGAGCCTAAATATAATTGAAATCAGACATGATGATGTGACTATAGACTAAACCAAAATGAATAACTAAAATCTAAAACTAAGTGAATGTCATATTAATCTACGATTATATTTTTCTTCATTAAATGGGTCCCATATGCGTTTTGCCTCAACATACACAATATTGATAATATCATGCTCTAGGCACCATACATAAGCAATTTCATTTAGAAAAGAATGATGGTCATCATTACTATTTTAAATATTTAAATAATTTTAATCATAGCAATTCTAAAATAAGATATGATTTCTATTTAAACTAATACTCGTATCACAGTAGAAGAATAAATTTCAGCCTGGAAACATAAATGATATATTTTATTTCCCAGCTCTGCGAACAGGTATGTATTAATAATTAATTTAAATTAATGAAAACCATCCGTAAATGCTCAAAGTGTGAGTGTAGAGAGATCGTGGAGCGGAGTTAGATAGGCATATAAGTATCATATTGAATAATGATAAGGTATTAAATGAATATAATAATAAAATTACACTGCAATAGAGTGAAATATAGAATTTGAAGTGTGCCACCAAGGCAAACATTTACAGAGAAATTTAAAATGATTATAGAAAGTCAGAAAGAAATGATAGTTAAGGTTACATAATAAATATTAAAATATAAAGGAATTAGACAGAAGCAAAGTTACAGATGATACACACACAATTAAATAGAGGTTAAGAGTTAAATACAAAGGAGAAGAGGAATCACAAAGACAGCAATAATAAGTTTTCTTCTATAATGGCATGGCAGCCTGGGATCTCATGTTCTGTGTCAAATTTAAAAATATAAGAATGCAAGCAGTCCTTGTTTTATGAAAGTGGTGCTAGTATTTTGTTTTATAAATTAATTCAAAAGCATTTTCAAGGCAGTCCTTTTAGTAGGGGTAGAAGCACCGTGTATGAACATGGTAATGATCCATGGAAAAATCAGAAGGTAGATCATATTGTTCAAAAGAAAAAAAATTGTGTGGATTCGGTTTGGCAAAACCGGGTGAAAATTTTAACCAATCCCCCTGTTCTAGAAAAAATGCCATTAAGAACTACTGTGACCCGGCTTTTGCCTACGGATCAGCAATGACAACTTTGGTTTAGTAAACAGACAAGGTATTGAATATAATACTTTAATATACAATAAATAGGTTAATATACATAAATAGCTAACACACACACACATATATATATATATATATAATGATAGGGAGAACTAACTACAACAGTTGGGGATCTTAATATCCTAATGCTCCCTGCGTACCAAAGTTAAAAGTTTATAAATAAGTTCACTCTACCTGCGACAGGCATAAACTAATTAATCACGAAGAGCCCAGTTGGGCATTACAAAATAATAAAAAATCAGTACAATCTGTTCAAGGTCCTAGTCGGCTGGAGTACCTACAGGTGCTGAGTACCTGGGATATTGTCTTCTTGAACATACACCCACCAGCACGTTTGCTTTCTTTATATTTCTGGAATAGTTGGTGACCCATATCGGTCAGACGTTAGATCCGGGCTCCACTGATTTATTTCATTCTATATGCACTAGTTACGAAAATTAGCTTGACAATCTGCAATCATTGTCAATTGTTATTTATTCTATATTGTTATTAATCTCTATATATAACAAGAACCATCTGAGGTAATGAGGATATAACTTACCTCATGTAATCCCATTCAGCAGGAAAAAGTATTTTTGTTTTGTGAAAGATACAATATACTTATAGGTCCCCGAAGTTATTGTTCTGAATCTATTTCCAGTTCACAAATAGATTAGCCTGACTTTTAATTTTAATGTAAAATTATTTACAATGTATTTACTTTAACTGCGATTCTCTAAACTTGCTAATGGATTTTAATATTGTTTTACATTTCCTGTCCTCAGGTAACTTCGAGAAAGTTCTTGGATATTGCACCAGCCACTTCTATGATTTAAAAAAACCATAAATAATATTATAAAAATATATAATACTTTTGTCAAGCATTGATGGTCGAGAGGTCAGCTTTACAAGCAGTTGTCCCGGGTTAGTGGGTTCACTTTCCAGCTGATGCTGTGACACATGAGAAATATATATATATAATACAGAATCTTAAATAAAATATATTTAAAATATTTATATTACATATATGTATCTGCACATATATATAAATGCACACACATGATTTCCTATAATATTAAAATAATTATTAGGGGAAATTTATTATAATTTACATTATACGTTAAAATATATATATTAACATCTAACTTATAGGGTGGGAAGAGTTCTGTGAATGTGCGTGATGACTCTCTTTATAGGTTAGGCATGCGAGTGACAGGGTTTGAACTCTAACTAGGGGTTAGTGATACTGATGGCATATGAAGCATGACTCTGGATCATAGATTCATCGCTTCACATTCCCCTGGTTTGGGGAAGAAAAAAAAGACCAATAATTTGTTAATATACTGTAATCAATATATTTTAAATGATTTTCTCATCACTGGATTTACTAAAAATATAATTAATTTCTGAATTAAATAATATATTTTATTTTATAAAAGCATCCCCCATGCCCTATCTCAAATTTGGTTTTTAATATAGTAGAAATGTATTTTAAGAAATTGTGCAAACAATAATTAAAACAAATAAATTAAGATGTATAATCATGTAATTATGTGAATGAAGGTATTGATTTATTAACGAATCTCATAAAGATAACCAAAATGTTAAGAAATGAATTTCAAAAAATTACACAAAAACATGTAATTAACCAAAACCTTGATTTAATTTTCACATAAAAAAGTAAAACAATATTATGTAGATATAAAAGATAGGATATATATATATATATGTCCACAGATGGCGTCCTACCAAAAACACCTATCAAGCGTATGTTTCGTTTACATAAACGTCAGAGTAGTTAGTATTCACTATCTCTAACTATAATTCCACTTTCAGATCATGATTTCAAGCTATTTGCTATCGTCAGTGAAAGACAGGAATAAAGAAACTAGATCTAAATACAAACTGCGATAGCAAATAGCTTGAAATCATGATCTGAAAGTGGAATTATAGTTAGAGATAGTGAATACTAACTACTCTGACATTTATGTAAACGAAACATATGCTTGATAGGTGTTTTTGGTAGGACGCCATCTGTGGACATAAATACAAGCGTTAGCAAGTTTTTAACTTGCATTTTTGTTTATCATAAATGTACCTTTGAGGTCTTTCTTGCAATGATATAGATTGCAGAGGCTTCTACTATGTGGTGATGCTGAACTGAGATCAGACCCATATAGCTATCTGGTTTGCTATGCTGAGTTTGAAGACATTACGTGTCTAAAAAATTCACGCTTGCAAGCTGAATAGAAATTGTTTCATAAACGCTCAGAGTTTGTATTTAGATCTAGTTTCTTTATTCCTGTCTTTCACTGACGATAACAAATAGCTTGAAATCATGATCTGAAAGTGGAATTATAGTTAGAGATAGTGAATACTAACTACTCTGACGTTTATATAAACGAAATATACGCTTGATAGGTGTTTTTGGTAGGATGCCATCTGTGGACATAAATACAAGCATTAGCAAGTTTTTAACTTGCATTTTTGTTTATCATAAATGTACCTTTGAGGTCTTTCTTGCAATGATATAGATTGCAGAGGCTTCTACTATGTGGTGATGCTGAACTGAGATCAGACCCATATAGCTATCTGGTTTGCTATGCTGAGTTTGAAGACATTACGTGTCTAAAAAATTCACGCTTGCAAGCTGAATAGAAATTGTTTCATAAACGCTCAGAGTTTGTATTTAGATCTAGTTTCTTTATTCCTGTCTTTCACTGACGATAGCAAATAGCTTGAAATCATGATCTGAAAGTGGAATTATAGTTAGAGATAGTGAATACTAACTACTCTGACGTTTATGTAAATGAAACATATGCTTGATAGGTGTTTTTGGTAGGACGCCATCTGTGGACATAAATACAAGCGTTAGCAAGTTTTTAACTTGCATTTTTGTTTATCATAAATGTACCTTTGAGGTCTTTCTTGCAATGATATAGATTGCAGAGGCTTCTACTATGTGGTGATGCTGAACTGAGATCAGACCCATATAGCTATCTGGTTTGCTATGCTGAGTTTGAAGACATTACTTGTATAAAAAATTCACGCTTGCAAGCTGAATAGAAATTGTTTCATAAACGCTCAGAGTTTGTATTTAGATCTAGTTTCTTTATTCCTGTCTTTCACTGACGATAGCAAATAGCTTGAAATCATGATCTGAAAGTGGAATTATAGTTAGAGATAGTGAATACTAACTACTCTGACGTTTATGTAAACGAAACATATGCTTGATAGGTGTTTTTGGTAGGACGCCATCTGTGGACATAAATACAAGCGTTAGCAAGTTTTTAACTTGCATTTTTGTTTATCATATATATATATATTGTAACCTCCATGGCTTAGTTTATATAAAGTGTTTTTTAAAACTGATAGCAAAAATTATTATGAATTTAAAAATGTAAAGTTATTTAAAATCTTTAATCATTAACATGTTGAAAATAATATAATTGTAAGTAATATAAACTTTATTTGCTTATAGTAAAATAAATTGCCATAGAAACTTGGCTAGTTGCCACAGAGAATGAAGAGGACAAAACCCAGAGATTGTTTGCTTTTAAGACTTGGAGGGATTTTGTGACTTATAAAATTAGAAAATGTTTTTTTTATCCTCACTTCTGTATACAATGGAAATAATAAGATAAAGATTTAATTAGGAGTTTCACCCTCATCTTTCCATAAGTGTATCTTAATTGTGAAGCAGTAAGAAAATGTCAAGATGAATAACTCCCTACTAAACCCTGAATATGTTGTGGACACTATAATATGACTTGATACTTAAATTATCTTAAGAAAATTTACTAGTTAACACACTACTTTATGTAGAAATTACTTAGAAAGAGAAAGATGTATATATTGGGCATATCTAATTCCCTCAATCATAAGGTATTTACTTGCAGAAATAGTCAATTTATTAATTTCAATATTAAACTGTATCTTTATAGTCAGAGATCTCATATTTTAATAAGTCCTACTGAATAAGAAACATTGAGCTCAACAGAAAAACAGTTAAGTGAGTAAAAGTCTTGCAATAATTTTCTTAAATAAAAATAATTTAGGTTTCATAAGTTCTTTATTTTATTATGTCTATGTAAATATAAACAGTTAAATTATTATTCTATTGTGTTAAATTATTATAATAATTAATAATCTTGTTAATAAATTTTCTCATCTGAATTAAAAGTAGTTTGTGTTCCCTTACAATAATATAAATGTGGAGAGGATAATGATCAGGAAATATAATTGAATTTGCATAAAGGTTTCTACTTAATGTAGGCCCAATCTGATCATTATCTGTGACTGATATTAAATTACTTTAATAAAGAAAAAAATGTTTAGACACCTATATGCAGTTGGCCCATTTGATAATCATATTCCCCTAGATGGAATTAATGTGTATGCATTTTATATTTTTTCTTTATCTTTTTTGTGTTAGTGGCATGATTCCTATAATATATATATATATATATATATATATATATATATATATATATATATATATATATGATAAACAAAAATGCAAGTTAAAGCAAGTTTTTTAACTTGCTAACGCTTGTATTTATGTCCACAGATGGCGTTTCTACCAAAAACACCAATCAAGCGTATATTCTGTTTACATAAACGTCAGAGTAGCATTCACTATCTCTAACTATAATTCCACTTTCAGATCATGATTTCAAGCTATTTGCTATCGTCAGTGAAAGACAGGAATAAAGAAACTAGATCTAAACACAAACTCTGAGCGTTTATGAAACAATTTCTATTCAGCTTGCAAGCGTGAATTTTTTAGACACGTAATGTCTTCAAACTCAGCATAGCAAACCAGATAGCTATATGGGTCTGATCTCAGTTCAGCATCACCACATAGTAGAAGCCTCTGCAATCTATATCATTGCAAGAAAGACCTCAAAGGTACATTTATGATAAACAAAAATGCAAGTTAAAAAACTTGCTAACGCTTGTATTTATGTCCACAGATGGCGTTTCTACCAAAAACACCAATCAAGCGTATATTCTGTTTACATAAACGTCAGAGTAGCATTCACTATCTCTAACTATAATTCCACTTTCAGATCATGATTTCAAGCTATTTGCTATCGTCAGTGAAAGACAGGAAAATTGTTTCATAAACGCTCAGAGTTTGTGTTTAGATCTAGTTTCTTTATTCCTGTCTTTCACTGACGATAGCAAATAGCTTGAAATCATGATCTGAAAGTGGAATTATAGTTAGAGATAGTGAATGCTACTCTGACGTTTATGTAAACAGAATATACGCTTGATTGGTGTTTTTGGTAGAAACGCCATCTGTGGACATAAATACAAGCGTTAGCAAGTTTTTTAACTTGCATTTTTGTTTATCATAAATGTACCTTTGAGGTCTTTCTTGCAATGATATAGATTGCAGAGGCTTCTACTATGTGGTGATGCTGAACTGAGATCAGACCCATATAGCTATCTGGTTTGCTATGCTGAGTTTGAAGACATTACGTGTCTAAAAAAATTCACGCTTGCAAGCTGAATAGAAATTGTTTCATAAACGCTCAGAGTTTGTGTTTAGATCTAGTTTCTTTATTCCTGTCTTTCACTGACGATAGCAAATAGCTTGAAATCATGATCTGAAAGTGGAATTATAGTTAGAGATAGTGAATGCTACTCTGACGTTTATGTAAACAGAATATACGCTTGATTGGTGTTTTTGGTAGAAACGCCATCTGTGGACATAAATACAAGCGTTAGCAAGTTTTTTAACTTGCATTTTTGTTTATCATAAATGTACCTTTGAGGTCTTTCTTGCAATGATATAGATTGCAGAGGCTTCTACTATGTGGTGATGCTGAACTGAGATCAGACCCATATAGCTATCTGGTTTGCTATGCTGAGTTTGAAGACATTACGTGTCTAAAAATTCACGCTTGCAAGCTGAATAGAAATTGTTTCATAAACGCTCAGAGTTTGTGTTTAGATCTAGTTTCTTTATTCCTGTCTTTCACTGACGATAGCAAATAGCTTGAAATCATGATCTGAAAGTGGAATTATAGTTAGAGATAGTGAATGCTACTCTGACGTTTATGTAAACAGAATATACGCTTGATTGGTGTTTTTGGTAGAAACGCCATCTGTGGACATATATATATATATATATATATATTGAAACAGACACATTGTTTCACATGTATAGTTTGAAGTCCCCCCATTTTAAAAACTGTTGAGATTAAAATAAAAAACTGATGCAGTCTTCAATGAATAAATGTCAAAAGGAGAAATAAATAAGTGACAATGATTTAGAATTGAATTTCACGTACTTTATCAACCCAAAATGGTTTTAAATTAAGAACAAAATTTTTTTTTTAAATATTAAAATTACACACTTAAGAGAGTATAAATTCTTACCATTAAAAAAATGAAAAAAAGAAAGAGAAGTTAAGCTAAAATATTTCTCATACAATAATTTGTAGAGCTGAATGTTTATAAATTATAATCCACAATTAAAAAAGATTGCCATAGGTATGAAAGTTAAGATATTTTTTGAAAAACATGTCAGATAGGACTTATCAGAAGCTGTTTCTACTAGAAGTGGACTGCCAAGAATGAGTCAAATGAAAACATGGGCCTCAGACAAAGGTCATCATCAACAATAGAATTAGTTCTAGATCAATCTGAAGAGTCATTGATAAGAAAAGCATAAGATTATAAATAGGGAAATAGATGTTGCTTAAGGTATAATCAAGAAATATATTGTTTGGAAGTATCAAGACTATTACTAATGGACTAACCATCATTACTACTATGCAGTAAATGCAGTTTGTATGAATACTGGCCCAATGAAGCTTGAAGCAACGTGAACATTCACCAAGTAAGGAACCTATAACTACTGCATAACTTAAGAATGAAGAAACATTATTAAAATGGAATACCTTCAAATGTCTGGCTAAAAAGAAAATAGCTTTCATATCTCCTCTGTCACCTGGTTTAGCAATGAAAGTAAGATGAAAATAAGACCTGTTAACTGACCATTGCCTCATGTAGCTCTCTAAAAATTCCTTTTAATTGGAAGATTTATGGAGAACAACTAACAGATGAAGGTTCAGGTAAGGAAATTTATATGCATTTATAATATTTGAAAATATTTTGTAAAACATGTTTATTGAAATAATTTATGAAATAATGAAATGCTACTTTCTAGATTGTTTGCTTATAAATTCTAAATGAAACACACTGGAGTAATAGGAGAATATGAGTGTTAAAAGATAAACTGACGATGCAAAAATGCTTTTGTTGAGTTGAAAACAATTCTATAATAAACTTCATATTAGTATGTGTCTTCAGAATATGAAATTATTGATTATAAAGTGACATTTATTATTTTACAAAATGCTGTGATAGAGTGAATTAAATATGAATCCACACACATAAATTAAAGAAATGTTTATAACATAAATTAAGAAGTTATAGAGTAAAATTGACATATTATGTACATGAATAATAATGAATATGTATCCACACACCTGAATATGTAATAGATGTGAATTAAGAAGTTATAAAGGAAATACTTCTAAATAAGTGGTTCAAACCCACATCTGTATAATATGTGAATTAAAGTGAAAATACTCCCATATAAGTGACTCAAAACCGCATCTATCTGTGTAAGTTGAAATACTCCTAAATAAGTGGTTCAAACCCACATTTGTACATGTGAAATAAAATGAAAGTACTCCCATATAAGTGACTCAAACCTGCATCTATCTAATGGGTAAGATAAAATACTTCTAAATAAGTAGTTCAAACCCACATCTGTATAACATGTGAAATAAAATGAAAGTACTCACATATAAGTGACTCAAAACCGCTCTATCTAATGTGTAAGATGAAATAATTTTAAATAAATGGTTCAAACCCACATCTGTATAATATGTGAAATAAATGAAAATACTCCATATAAGTGATTCAAAACTGCATCTATCTAATGTGTAAGATGAAATACTTTTAATAAGTGGTTCAAACCTGCATCTGTATAATATGTGAATTGAAATGGAAATGTTCCAAATAAATAACTCAAAACAACATCTAAGTAATCTGGGAAGTAAACTTAAAGATGTTTCCACAGGATATATGTCCACATGCCTGAAATAAATGTGTGCTAATTTTTGTGTGAACTGAAAATTCTTCTATTCACATAGATTGAAATCAAATGCTTCTATAAACTTGGATTAGAATTAAATGCTTTCACAGACTGAAATCAAATGTTTCTATCAATATGGATTAAAATCAACTGCTTCTATACACATGGATATGTGCCTATGCACATGATGGAATGTCAACCATGAAGGATAATTCACAATCAAGGAGGAACAAGGAGAACCGTAAAGTACACACAGATATGACAGCAGTCAGAGTAAAGACTGTCAATAAACTTTTTCTTTTTAAGAACTTAGTACTCAAATATTGTTATTGAATAAATTATTGTTACAAAAAACTAATAGCTCTTGTCAGTTTCAATTTTCAGCACTCATCAGTGCACTGGTTCACAAGAATCTCATGTCACCTGAGGTATGTCCTAAATAACTCATCATGGGTAAGTAAGGTTGTAGTGAGATGGAACTCTAGTGGTGCCATTTGGGAAACCAAACACCTAAATTTCTAAATGTTCCCAGACTCTATGTGACTACATTCTCTGATGAACACAAAATATTGTTGTAGGGGAGAGGGCTGATGTTAGCATTGTGGAATGCCAATCGAGTTTCTTCCTTCAATATGTTCATCAGGAAATAAAATTAACAAAAAGAGGAGTTGTCGGGTTTATCAGGTTACTATATATATATATATATATATAAACACAGAATTACTTTTCTATAAAACTGCTTTAATATTTCAACCAGTAGACTGGTTTTCATCAGAAAGCAAAATGGCTATTTCCAGAATTTAAGCTCTAATATATATATATATATATATATATATATATATATATATTCTACCTAACCCACCCTCCTTCTCTTTATATTTATTTTTATATATAAAGTACGTCGTCTCGTAAATTTGTATAAAACATTATTTATATAAAGTAATGACAATGTTCTAAACTTTATTATAACGACTCGATCAGAATTCTATACCACTCTCTTACACAGAATCCTATCACAGGGTGGTCAGTGCTACGGGTGGAGTAATCAATATCATTGGAAAGCTTTTGCCAATAACATTTATACTCGTTTACTAGAACACGTATTAGCCAATCAAACTTTTATTTATTTAAAGGAAGAAATCCTATGGGCGCCAGCCGAGCTTGTCGACAAGTCTGCTTGACCAATACGGTCTAGTACCCGCTCCCGCTAGCTCAGCTACAATAATCAATAAAATATACTCCGCCTACTTAAAAAAATCACTTTTAAAAATCTTTCTACGCTAACTTTCTCGCTTTCTCTTTTCTTTATTTTAATTATTTAAGTTAAATCTAATTTGAGTAATAACTAAACAATGAAATATTCATTTTCGCTATTATACTTCGTTTTGTCTTATAACACAATTATCTACACTTTCGATCAAGTTGAAATAAAATTTAATGCACTCAAAGTTCTATATTATAAATACAAATTAATCATACGCATACGCTTACATTTGAAGTAACAATAAAATCTCATATAAATACATTTGGAAATAATCACACGCATCCACTGATATTTAAACTCACACTAAAAATACATTTGATAAAATAATTATACACATTAATTTATATTGAAAATCACACTGAAATCTCTGGGCATTGGAGCTAATGACAATTAATAGTTCATAAGATAAAGTTCAGAGTTTATTATTACGGCTTTAATTAGTGAGTTAGAAATTGAAATCAATATTACCTAGCTTTCTCCCCTCTGCACGGTTTTTTGAGCGTTGCTTCAATAGTGTTTCCGTCGGTCAGTTAGTGCTAACTGCTTGCAATCCGTTCCCGATGTCTTTGGAATCATGTGGGCTCTACGTGGACACTCCGTCTCCTTCTTGTCTATGCGACCATGATCGAAATTGGAACTGTCCGCTGATGGTAATGCCTGGAAGGATTCGGCCGGTTGTTCACACGATGGTTTCAGCAATGCAGCATAGTATAATTAATGAACGACAATTGCTTAATAATTGCTTAGTAATACTAAGACAAGCATTGATTAATAGAATAGAAAATTTGTCCCTTTTATATTTACAGTTCTTATCTCACGGATTCAATCTACAATACGTAACTAATCCTCTGGGGTTTCAGTTATGGTCCGTGCTGATTTTCTGGTGTTCACATTGGTTATTTAATTTCTTTGTATTCCCTGCTAGAGTTATTTCACTTTCTTTGTTATAGTTATTTCAATTCCTTTGTTAAAGTTTTTTCCAATTTCTTTGTTAAAGTTATTTGCACTAATTAGCCGTTTGCTGGAAATTTCTTAGGTTTGTCATTAGCTCCCATTGTTTATTACATTTATTCAATTACACACATAAATTTTCCTTTTATTATGATTATAAGACAAAACGAATTCCACCTTGCTTTTCTTTTTTTTTTTTTTCTAAAAGCAATTTTAAATCGAATTTCAGTTTAGTTAAATCAAATTTCTAATCAAATCAAACCTAATTATATCAATTTTTAATTCTTTTAGTTTTTATTTAATACGACTCAAAATTATATTTTAGAAAACTATTTATTTTATGCTTTTAACGCTCACCTGTCTATGAGAAAAAAAATCTTTATTTTATTTTACCTTACACGAACTTTTAATTTTATTAATATTTACACAAATCGCTTATTAATTAATATTATTTTTTAAAATTATATGTACCGCCAACGCACACACACTCCTTCCTAATATATCTCGGTACATTTCTCCGTCCCCCCTTTTTGAAACTAAAATATCACTCTGAGGTTTTAGTTTTAACGTTTAATTTTAATTTTATTCGATTTAATTTGATGGACGTTCATCTTCTCTTATTCTTGGATGTCCGTATTCTTGTTAAGTCTTCTTCTTCAGCAATTGTAAGGATCGCGCATTGTACGTTCCCCTACAGTCGGACCCTTGGGCGACTTTGAAGGCGTTATTTCCGTACTCCTTTATGATTTTGTATGGCCCGTCGTATATCGGTTGGAATTTCTTGTATATCCCCTTTTCCGGATGGCTTACTGGGTTGACCCTTACCATGACCTCATCTCCCAGTTTGAACATAGCCTTGCTCTTCCCTTGTCTCCTCTGCCTTATATTTCCCATCTTTCTGAGTTTACAGCGTGCTTCAGCTGCGTCTTTCTTTTTATCAATAGGTGGTGTTTTAATCGGTAAAGGGGTTTTGAATGGGTAAGGGGTATTTCTCCCGTGATGAAGCCTGATGGGTTCGAACCCGGTGGATTCATTTTTGGACCAATTTATCATGTTCGCCACTCTCGTGGCCTCTTTTACCCATCCACGATGATTGGTTTGTAGATATACACGAAATAAGCGTCCTAATTCCCTCATGACTCGTTCGCAGGGATTAGACTGCGGATTACGAATCGAAGTGAGAATATGTCTGATCTGGTGGCGCTTCGTCCACCTTTTCCATTCCTCCGACATAAAGGGAGTTCCATGGTCTGATATTATCTGCTTTGGGGTTCCCACGTCTCGAAAATGTTGCCGTTCAAGTACTTGTATAGTTTGTTTAGCATTAGCTTGCGTCACCGGATATATCGCTACGAATTTGGAAAAAACGTCATACGTTACAACAAGATATTTCTTTCTATTGAACTGGGGTAGAGGTCCGTAGAAATCTATCACCAGTAGGCTGTTAGGCTGGTATGCATATATAGGTCTCAACGGGCCCACGCTTGATGAGTTCTGAGGCTTTGTTTTTGCACATACAGTGCATCCCTCAATGACGTCTAAAACACTTTTATACATTCTTGGCCAATAAAACCAATTGCCTATCAACCCTTCCGTCTTGCTTGCCCCATAGTGTCCATACTTCTCATGCATGAACATTATTTGTTTTCGCATATTCACTGGGAGAACGACTCGTGTATGCTCCTCATCTCTTATTTTACGCTGTAAAATCCCATTTTTCAAACAATATTTTTTTTCTTTCCAGGCCGTATTGTTTACAGGTCCTCCCGTAGGCTGATGGCGCAAGTGGTCTATTATTTGTTTACACTCTGTATCCTCTTCTTGCGCTTTCATTAACCCTTTCAAACTGCACTCTATGTCCTCACCTTTATCTACTTCTGCCGCTGCTATGTACGCGTCATTACAGGTTAAATGTTGCTGCGGTGTTTCTATTGGATAGCGACTTAAAGCATCTGCCGCCATATTGTCTCTGCCTGGGCAGTACTGTACGCGATAGTTGAATTCTTGTAAGATCAAACTCCATCGGATCAGTCTACTATTCGTGAGGAAGCTATGATTAAGGAACTCAAGGCTCCTATGGTCTGTGATCACTATCACCTGTGACCCGATTAAATACTGTCTAAACTTCTTAAAGGCCCAGACAATTGCTAAAGCCTCCCTCTCAGTTACTGTATAGTTTTTTTCAGGCTTACTTAATAAGCGACTTATAAAGAATAACACCCCATATTTCCCATCGTCCTGTACCTGAGATAATGTGGCTCCCAGGCCCACTCCGCTACTATCAGTTTGTACTATAAATGGTTTGTTAAAGTCTGGGTATGACAGCATTACCTCTTTTAGAAACCCCTCTTTTACCTTTTCAAAACTACGCTCTTGTAGCTCCTCCCACATCCACCTTTTGTCCTTCCTTAATAACTGTAAGAGAGGTTCCATGTCTGAGGAAAAATTTCTATAAAATCGGTTGAAAAAGTTACACAGTCCGAGGAAAGCTTTGATGTCTTTCTTCTTGCTTGGTTTTGGAAACTGTTGTATCGCCTCGATTTTTTCTGGGTTTGGAGATATTCCCCGCTCACTGATGATGTGTCCCAAGAATTTCACCTCCGGAGTCATCAGGTGGCTTTTCCCCAAATTTATTTTAATTCCCTTTTCGATGCACTCCTCGAACAGTAGCTTCAAATGTTCGAAGTGCTCTTCCACACTATTCGAGGCCACAATGATGTCGTCCACATACATCGTAACTAAACTCTTAACCTTTTCTGACAATACTTGATCAAGGCATTGTATTAATCCCGCCCTGCTATTTTTTAAGCCGAAGGGAACCCGATTAAAGTTATATGCCTGTCCATTATATCGGAAAGCGGTATATTTCCGGTCTTCAGGGTGAAGCTTGATCTGCCAGTAACTGGCCGTTAGATCAAACGTCGAAAATATCTTTTTCTTATGGAACTTCATTAATAACTCACTTATAGGTGGCGGGGCATTAGTGTCTAGTACTGTTATTTTATTCAACTGTCGCGCGTCCAAACACAATCGAATAGACCCGTCCTTTTTCTTTACTGTTACCAACGGATTATTGTATGGTGATGAGCATTTCGAAATAATTCCCCATTTTAGCATATTTTGTAGCTGTTCTTCTACTGCGTTTCTATATTGATATGGTATCGGGTATGTTCTCGCTTGATATGGTTGGTCTTCCATCAGTTTTATTCGGTGTTCGTATCCTTCGATAACTCCCGGAACTTCTGAAAATACATCCCCGTATGTGTTCAACAAACTCTTCAGTCGTTCTCCGTTCTCGCTTCCCTGTTCTTCTTCCCTTATTATTATTTTTTTCTCTAATTGTATCCCTGCACTTTCTGCATCGTGCTCCGTTCTACTATTGGCTGCCTTGCAGATGTCAAACGGTATTTCGGCATGATTAAGTCTTGCCTGTTGCTTTTCGTAATCCAGCACGCATCCTGCTTTACACATAAAGTCTGAGCCCAGGATAACATCATGTATCAATCCTTCCAAGATCAGCATGACGTGGTTGTATTCCTTCTCTGCGATCTTAATGCTCACCCACACTTGCTCCGATGCCAACTTGGCTCTCTTCCCATTCGCCAGCCTTATGTATACATCTTTTAACGGCAAGGTTTTAATTTGTAAGTTACTCCGGTCCATTTCATTGAACGTTTTCTGCGAAATCACCGACACTTGGCTGCCCGAGTCAAGTAGTGCATGAATTGCCTTCCCTTTGATGCCTATTTCTATTTTAGGACATGATTGGTATGCCATTCCCAACTCGCCTCTTTCTTCATTTTGTACTAGGTTTGCTACTTGTCTGCTATTACCTTCTGCCTTTCCCTCGACTTTCTTCGTACTGTTTATCATCATCTATCGTCCTGAGTATCTCTGCTGCTCGCTCTATGGTATCATTCCCTATTATTGTTTCTTGGACGTGTACTGGGAAGCCTCGCCTTACTATCCGCAGTATTTGTTGCTCAGACAGTTTGTATGCTGTGATTTCCCTTAATCTCGCCACTTGTCTGCGGAAATATGTACTTAGTGATTCTTCTGTTCTCCATTTTTCCTGTGCTACCCGATATTTAACAACCTCCTGAAGCCCCTCCCCCCAATACGTCTTCAGCAATGCTTGTTTATATTCTTTGAAGTTCGTTGACTTTATTCCCAGCGACTCCCACCAATTTTCGGCCTCATCTTGTATGTAGCTAACAGCTATATTAACTTTAACTGACTCGCTGAACTTATTACATGAAAAAAAACGTTCTAGACTCTCCAAGTATCTATTCGGTCTTTCCCCTTCGTTTCCCGAGAAAGTCTTTATTTTGATCACCCGACTTGCTATTTCCATTTTTTCTTTTTAATAATAACGATAAACTTACGTACGCACAACCAAACCTAACCTTCCCAGTTCCCCTCTTTTTTTTTTTTCTTTATACTAAAATTCCCCGGAGTGTCCCTATGCCTCCACGTTTTATCTGATTGCAAAAAATCACCTTTACAGTTGCGCCGCTTACACCATTTTCTAATTCTACTATCATGCTCCCTTCTGCTTCTTTTTACTAACTATCACTTCTGTCCTCATACACGACTCTGGCCACCGCTTGACTCACGTCAGTTCTGCCATCCCAAAACATTTAGTTTTGCTCCACGTTGACGCGCCACTCTACCTAACCCACCCTCCTTCTCTTTATATTTATTTTTATATATAAAGTACGTCGTCTCGTAAATTTGTATAAAACATTATTTATATAAAGTAATGACAATGTTCTAAACTTTATTATAACGACTCGATCAGAATTCTATACCACTCTCTTACACAGAATCCTATCACAGGGTGGTTAGTGCTATGGGTGGAGTAATCAATATCATTGGAAAGCTTTTGCCAATAACATTTATACTCGTTTACTAGAACACGTATTAGCCAATCAAACTTTTATTTATTTAAAGGAAGAAATCCTATGGGCGCCAGCCGAGCTTGTCGACAAGTCTGCTTGACCAATACGGTCTAGTACCCGCTCCCGCTAGCTCAGCTACAATAATCAATAAAATATACTCCGCCTACTTAAAAAAATCACTTTTAAAAATCTTTCTACGCTAACTTTCTCGCTTTCTCTTTTCTTTATTTTAATTATTTAAGTTAAATCTAATTTGAGTAATAACTAAACAATGAAATATTCATTTTCGCTATTATACTTCGTTTTGTCTTATAACACAATTATCTACACTTTCGATCAAGTTGAAATAAAATTTAATGCACTCAAAGTTCTATATTATAAATACAAATTAATCATACGCATACGCTTACATTTGAAGTAACAATAAAATCTCATATAAATACATTTGGAAATAATCACACGCATCCACTGATATTTAAACTCACACTAAAAATACATTTGATAAAATAATTATACACATTAATTTATATTGGAAATCACACTGAAATCTCTGGGCATTGGAGCTAACGACAATTAATAGTTCATAAGATAAAGTTCAGAGTTTATTATTACGGCTTTAATTAGTGAGTTAGAAATTGAAATCAATATTACCTAGCTTTCTCCCCTCTGCACGGTTTTTTGAGCGTTGCTTCAATAGTGTTTCCGTCGGTCAGTTAGCGCTAACTGCTTGCAATCCGTTCCCGATGTCTTTGGAATCATGTGGGCTCCACGTGGACACTCTGTCTCCTTCTTGTCTATGCGACCATGATCGAAATTGGAACTGTCCGCTGATGGTAATGCCTGGAAGGATTCGGCCGGTTGTTCACACGATGGTTTCAGCAATGCAGCATAGTATAATTAATGAACGACAATTGCTTAATAATTGCTTAGTAATACTAAGACAAGCATTGATTAATAGAATAGAAAATTTGTCCCTTTTATATTTACAGTTCTTATCTCGCGGATTCAATCTACAATACGTAACTAATCCTCTGGGGTTTCAGTTATGGTCCGTGCTGATTTTCTGGTGTTCGCATTGGTTATTTAATTTCTTTGTATTCCCTGCTAGAGTTATTTCACTTTCTTTGTTATAGTTATTTCAATTCCTTTGTTAAAGTTTTTTCCAATTTCTTTGTTAAAGTTATTTGCACTAATTAGCCGTTTGCTGGAAATTTCTTAGGTTTGTCATTAGCTCCCATTGTTTATTACATTTATTCAATTACACACATAAATTTTCCTTTTATTATGATTATAAGACAAAACGAATTCCACCTTGCTTTTCTTTTTTTTTTTTTTTTTTCTAAAGCAATTTTAAATCGAATTTCAGTTTAGTTAAATCAAATTTCTAATCAAATCAAACCTAATTATATCAATTTTTAATTCTTTTAGTTTTTATTTAATACGACTCAAAATTATATTTTAGAAAACTATTTATTTTATGCTTTTAACGCTCACCTGTCTATGAGAAAAAAAATCTTTATTTTATTTTATCTTACACGAACTTTTAATTTTATTAATATTTACACAAATCGCTTATTAATTAATATTATTTTTTAAAATTATATGTACCGCCAACGCACACACACTCCTTCCTAATATATCTCGGTACAATATATATATATATATATATATGATCACTAGATGATTATACAGAAAGTGAGTTATTGGTTTTTATGCTAGGTTTGGGAAAAATAAGGGGGGTTTAGATATGAAAGTCATGGAGTTGACAAAGATTATGTTCTGGAAATGGGATGGAGCAGATTGTGGGAAAATTTAGGGTGGACAATGGAAAAGGAAGGTAAAGTGGCTAACAGGTTTTTCTGGGCATAGCTACTAAGAGATTCCTGACTCTGTTTAAGGAGAAGTCACAGTACATCACATCACATCAAGCTTTATTTACATAAATGCTGAGAGAGACAGAATTCAATATCCCTTTCATTATCTTCAACCTCATGGCCATGGTTTTGAGCTAATTGGGTCAACTAGATCTAAACACTAACTCTACAATCAGTATTTATAAAACATGTTTCTATCAGTTTGAAAGCATGAATTCTTCAGATACGTAAATATCTTCAAATCCAGCCAAACAAACTAGACAGCTATATGAGTCTGAATTCAGTTCAGTTTCACCATATAGTAAAAGCCTCTGCAATCTATATATTGCAAAAAGATTCAAGGGTACATTTATGATAAACAAAACAAGTTATAAATTTTGTAACTTGCTCTTAGCTTGCATTTATGATCACTAGATGGAGCTTTACCAATAGCTCCTACCAAGCTTTGTTTACATAAATGCTGAGAGAGACAGAATTCATTATCTCTTTCATTATCTCCAATCTCCAGACCATATATATATATATAATGCAAAATGAAAATTATTGTACTCAGCCAGGTTATATTGTAAAATCACAATATGTTTTTGTACCTATTTTATCATCATTTCTTCAAAACTCTTTCATTTAGAACGGTAAATCAGATTAATTGACTCATAATGTTTTCAAACAACATACATAATAACAAAAAAAACAACACTACTAATAATATTATAACTACAAACTGAAAATGTTTATAACAAATGAGCTATTTTTTCTACACATTTTATTCGTATATAGAATATAGATAAATGTACATTTTTACTTTAAATATTTATAGTTTTTTTTGTAAATATATGCTGCAAAAGATTTATTAAGAAAATCAAAAGAAAGATTTACATCCTGTTATCTAAATGTCTAAAGCAATATGGACATCGTTTTCTTGATGCTAGCCATTGATCTACACATTTTATATGGAAAAGATGCATGCAAGGTAAACTTCTAACACTTTCCCCTTCTTCAAATTCTGCTAAGCAAATAGAGCACTTTTCTAAATATTCACCAGATTCGCCATTAGCTTTCTTCGTTTGGTGGTTCTAAACATAAATTATAAAAGGATAAAAAAAATAAACATATGCAAATTTCAAAATAAACATAAACAATAATGTAATTCTTATTAGTAATTAATATACATTATGCAAATAATAATAAATACCCAATATGGTTTAATATAATCATAACGTTAGTCTCTGGAGAGAAAAGACTTGGGAATGATTCCAGTATTGGAACATCTGGAACTAACAGTCAATAATGCCATTTGATTGTTAAGTTTTATAACAGTAATTAAATAATGAGTTCAAGAAATGATAACCTTTCATGACACCATCATATAAGTAGATACATTAGGATGCAAAACATTAAATGATCTCATCAAATTTGTACATCATCATGATATACTTCTGGTTTTTTTTTCCATATGTCATATCATCGGCTGGGACATGAACCCATAACTGTCTGCAACCAACTATTTGCTTGAAAGGTGGCTGCGATGACTTCTCGACTAACAACGCTTGACGATACACTTCTAGTTAAGAGGCAACAAATATGAAATTTTAAAATTGTTATTGTGAACAGTGGAAGTGTTATGGTGATTAGCTGCCCTAGGGCTACATAGGTGTTAGTCCAAGGCTGTCAAAATGAGAAACAATGATATAGTATTAACTACCATTGGAACACCTAATTTTCCAAGCATACTCCCTTCAGAATGATCTTGTTTTTCATTTAGGCAATACAATTACTTCGTTAACATTGAGGTATATTAAACGC
>JAQFVV010002699.1:0-20740 GCA_028023455.1 Epiperipatus broadwayi | reverse complement strand
ATATATATACTGAGACTTAATATTTAATTCAATCGACAATTAAATATTATTCAAACACACATTGAAATGTGCTATATATATATATATTAAAAGTAAGACAGAAAGTTAAGTTTATTTATTCAAAAGGTTTTAATATATATTTAGGTTATTATATGTGAAACGTTAACAACGTACATAGATGCAATTATGAAAGAAATATATCACTAATCCAACTATTGAATTTAATTTACGTATATGTGTGTGTTAATGTTAAAATCTATATAAGCAAACTGATATAAAAAATACATTAATTGGATTCAACTATCTATAATTATCAAAACTATTATATAGTTGTATAGGATGTGTCAGACTTGGTGTCATTTGTGTAAGGAATATTATTTTAAAAACTCTTGTAGAGAACCGTCAATTAACGACATATAGAACAAGATTAAAATTTCTTAAATCAATAAATATCACATGATCACCATTTCTTATGCTTGCTTATAACTGTTATTAAAACAGGCAAAACTCTCTATATGTAATACCACTCAGTGCAAGCCAGAGTAATCAATGGATGTCAGAAGGCTTGTGCGTAAAATCCCCATCTAGTGCCTACTCATCCAATATCCCCAGACTAATTTCGGGCTTATGGCTTTCAGTGCTCTCAGATCCAAGGCTCCTCACTGATGAAGGCCACAAGCCAGAAACTAGTCTGGGGATATTGGATGAGTAGGCACTAGATGGGGATTTTATGCACAAACCTTCTGGCATTCATTGATTACTCTGGCTTGCACTGAGTGGCAATATGTATAGAGAGTTTTGCCTGTTTTGATTAAAATTTCTTCTAAGCAAAAGTAGAAAATTTTAAAATATAAAAATGGAATGTGACAATAGATGGAAAAATCTTATGCAAATTCAACAGATTGTCTGATTAATGTCGTTAAAATAATTTCCAAATGGAAGGTAAATGTAAACATTTATATTTCAATTGCTTTCTCTATTTTTTTTTCCATATGTCATAGCATGGCCGGGACGCGAACCCACAACCGTCTGCAACCAACTACTTGCTTGCATGGCGGCTGCGATACCTCTCGGCTAACAATGCAAGACTGCTTTCTCTATTTTTGATGGTAAATGTTACATTGATTAGATCCTGGTATTTAGAAAATCTATGTTAAATCAGTATGTATAACACTGAGGAAAAAAAATCAGTGTGATCCAACTGAAATGGCAGTATGAACCTGAAAATTATATGCACATGTAGGTGTATTGATATTCTTACATATATGAGTGCATCAGAAAGATTAACAATTATAATGTAGTTTGCTCCAAGTTAAAAAATTTAATCAATTATGTAATTAAACTATTTTCTTGCAATTAAATGCAATTATGATATCCAACCTTATAAAGTAGAGGCTACTAAGGTCATAAAAAGCAGAAGTCAATCACATATATATAAGCAAATTTTTTTGAAAATTTCATTCTTAATTATCAGCTCTGAGCTCTATTTTATGACTGCACTTTGAACCTAGATTATGTTAAATGGCTAAATTAAAAAAGCCTTTAACTGCCGAACGTCTATTTTCGATCCAACATTATTTGTTAATTTGAAATGCTATTTTTTTAAAAAATTCCAATCCATAATACATCTAATGAAAACCAATAACTAATTCCAAAATATTTATGCAGACTTGCATCAAGCAGAGTCGTAAGACAAAGAAGGAAATCTTCATTCTATCAAGGAAGTTTATAAATGCTATTTTATCTTTGGCTAGGAAAAGAAAAAATAATAATAGAAAAGTAAATTACAACATATACATGTTATAGAAATGTCAGCTGAATTATAAAGTCTTACAATGAATTGCAGAAAGAACTTCTGCTAAGAAATATTTTCCCATGGTTATATATATGTTCAAAAGTGATGTAAGCTATTTAAAAAAAGAAAAAAACTTTATAGTTTAGACTGATATTAAAACATAATTTTGATGACTTTTGGTTAACTATATAATATTTTAAAATTTGCAGCACAATTTATTTCAAGTTTAATTTTAATTATATAGTCTTTTAATGGAAATAGTTTAAAAGTTTTTTGGATTGAAAATGTATATTTAAAAAAAGGGTTGAGATAAAGAGTATTTTTTTAGTATTTTTTAATTTTTGGATTTGTTTGGAATATATGTATATTTACATATTTGTATTTTTCAATTTTCCTTCCAAAAGACAATTTTAAAAAAAAATACCAAATTGATAATAAGATAGATTTGGAAAAGAATTGATTAAGAAATTTACAAAAAGTAAAGCTGAAAATTTAAAAATTAAAAATGTATAAATTTTCTCTTTATCTTCTAAAGATGAGAGTTCAATTATTTTATTACTTAATGATTTTAATCTTGAAATGAAACACATAATTCAGTCCTTAACATATATATTTCTAGGTTTGGGAAAAAATAAGGGGGATTTAGATATGAAGATCATGTAGTTGACAAAGATTATGTTGTGGAAATGGAATGGAGCAGATTATGGGAAAACTTAGGGTGGACAATGGAAAAGGAAGGTAAAGTGGCTAACAGGTTTCTCTGGGCATAGCTGCTGAGAGATTCCTGACTCCGTTTAAGGAGAAGTCACAGTACATCACATCACATCACACCAAAGGCAATCTCATATATTCATTTGTTATTTATTTATTTTATTTATTTGTAAATAAACTCTATTTTTTAATTTTAAATTCTAAGTCGCATTTTTTTTTTGTAATATTATTAATTCTTGATGCGAAATAGTTTAATTGCCTCATGTGTACTTCAACCCTGAGAAATTATTGTTGACTGTAAACATTTAGCAGAGACGAGTATTATTATGTGTAACAAACATTAATTTTAATCATGGTGATCAAACGGATTTTGTGTATTACATTTTAATACTCACTTAAATAGTTCAAAGGGTTACCTAAGACAGCAGCAGGTTAATGCTAGTATAATGATGTAAATTAACTTATACATTATAGACAAACCCCATAATGCCTTAATATTAAGATTAGAAAAAACATACAATTTTTGGTTAAATTTGAACTCATATATCTATCTAATTGAATTAAATGTTATTTGGATGTAATAAAATTCCTTTTCTTCACATAGCATTCATGTTTACAGTCTCACTTAAATGATACATTGATGCTTAGGCTCTCATTGCTCTCTCTTTTGTAACAAACTCACAATTACACTTTTGCATACTAGTCCATGGATATTGAAACACATTTTTTATATATTTATAATCTAGCTGGTCTAATTTATAGAGTCTTCACAAGACCTAATATGTTTGATATATATATATGTTAATCAAAACAAGTTATAAATTTCGTAACTTGCTTTAAGCTAGCATTTTATGATCACTAGATGGAGCTTTACCAATAACTCCTAACAAATTTTGTTTACATAAATGCCAAAAGAGACAGAATTCAAAATCTCTATCATTGTCACCCCACCTCCAGACCAGCTGTTTTCGAGTTTGTGGCTCACGTCAGTGAATGGCTAGGAGACTAAGAAACTAGATCTAAATACTAACTCTAAAGTCAGCATTTATCAAACATATTTCTATCAGTTTGAAAACATGAATTTATCAGACACGTAATGTCTTCAAAACCAGCCTAACAAACTAGTTAGCTATATAGATCTGAAAACAGTTCAGTTTCACCATATAGTAAAAACGTCTGCAATCTTTCAGCATTTATGTAAACAAAGCTTGTTAGGAGCTATTGGTAAAGCTCCATCTAGTGATCATATATTGTGCCGGTCAAAATATGCTTATCCATCTAACATGAGCTGGAACTCACAAAATGTACTTCAAACCCAGTCAAGCCTGAGATTTAGGTCAGGGACCAGCCTGGATTCGAACCCACTCTCCAAGCACCAGATCAAACACCTAATGGACAACATAACAATGATGGCACACGAGAATTAATTCTTAATTCGGCCCGCTAGCAAATCGGAGAAAACAATAAGACTCATGGACTTAAACATATATATAAACAACTTAATACTAGAGACATTCCAAATATAAAATCGAATATATTTAGTTAATAGGGGTTTTACTAATGAATAACTATGGGCAATTAGTGAATTGGATTGATTTAATAATGAGACAGAAACTAATAGATAATGAATTATAAAATATATTTATTGACAAATTTCATACGTGTCTTGATATAACATTATTTAGCACACAGGCATTTTATTTATTAAGTGACATTACTCTAGGCCATTTGAACAATAATTGATACATTAGCAAATAAATAGATTTGTTGCTATATGGAAACAAATATCACGCTATACAACTAATCACTACATTAACTTATTAGTTATGTTCTTTTATAATCAGTTCGAGTGGCTATTACACATGAAATCAAACCAAGTCTGGAGTGAAGCTTAATAATACATCTGATTATAATAAATTTATATATTAAATATGGGCTTATAAAGCATCCCAGATAGCTTTAGATCGAACGGGTTTTCAAGAATGCTTCGGTTCAATGCCGAAGATTGCATGTTAGGGAGAAAGAGTTGGCTATAGAGATTTTACTAATACGCTAGGCACAAGTAAAATATAATAAAGTTGCTCTGCAGATGGAAGAATAGTTACTGACTGGAATATATATATACAAACTTTATCCCATTCAATCTCTTTAGTTATCTATAACTACTAAACCTTTAAAAGGGGGAAAAGTATATTTAATAAGGGACTTACGAATACTTTACTAAAAAAATATACTTATGATTACACTCCAGGCTAGTTTAATCTTTAGTAACATAATAATTAAAGGTTGAAAAGCCACATTTTATATTTATATTAATTAATTAATTAATGACTAAATAACAACGAGCACAAACGGGTCGCCGCTATTTAGACATTAGGTTTTCAAAACAGCGCACGAAATGACACTATAATAACTAATAATTCGAAGATTTTAAATTATATCTTTTAAAAAAAAAACATATTTGGTAATTAAATGCACGCCGTTTCGAAACATAGGTATAACTAATAATTATTAAAATAATCAAAAGGAAAGCAAATATTGGCAGTGATTAAGTTATATAGCAAAATATTGAATTAATAAAGAAAAATGAGCAAAATTATTACATTTTATAGAATTAAAATATTATTTAGAAAACAATTTTAGAAAGAAGTTACAATAATATGGTTAGCTAACCTGATTTTGAAGAAATAATGATTGTTTTGAAATTTACACAGAGCTCTGCGATTTTAATATTCAAACAGTTCTCCTGTAGTTGGACTGGAGATATTCGAACTGGAATGAAGGTGAGTTCTTTGGCGGCTTATGGCATCTTCAATTTAGTTGGGAGATGATTTTAAAATGGTGTTGGAACGAAGGCAAGTCCCTTTTAGCATCTTACGGCATCTTTTATTTGGTATAAGCTTGTTGGTTATTGCTTCGGCATTGGATGGATTGAACTTCGGCGTTTCATCACGGGAACGGCAGCAAAATTTTGCCTGACTTTAGCCAGACATGGTAAAATTAAACAATTTATAACTTCTGATATTAACAGCTATTCAAAAGCAAGATGGAGTATATCTTCCCGCTTAAAATAAGGCCTATTTATATATTTTTCACCAAGCCTTAACACCTTTTTGGAATTTCATTTGCCTCGGGACCAATTGACTTTTAATTAAACAAAATAGTATAATCTAATTTCTACAACAGATAACGACCCCAAGGTGTTATTTTTAATTTACTTAAAATTATTATTATATATAAATCATATAATTCGATTCAGATTTCACTAATTAAATTCCTTTTTAGGTGTTATAGAATGTTAAAGCTTAGCAGAAGTAACGGTATTCTGATTTAATCATAAAATCTTTTGTTGAAACAAAATCAATCAGTAAACAGATCATTAATTGATCACTAATTGATTTCTTGTTTACACAAAATTCTCATTTTTAATTATAAACGGATTTTTATTTTACTGAAATAAATAACTTTTAACACATTTGTTTTTACAAAATAACAAATTGGACAGATTTAAAAAAATACTTTAGTTTCTGTTATATATATAAAAAATTAAATCAGAAAACCGTTAAATATAATTTTAAAGAAAATGTTTTACATTATTTCTTTTTTATTTAAACTTAAATATATATATACGAATCATTATACCATCATTCCAAGATTTAAATTATCCATCCACATACGAATATAATAGCGAATATAATTAAGAATTGACTGAAAATTAATAAAACATTTTATAATAATTTATGAGCATTTCTACGCTATAATTTTATCAAATCTGTCTAATTATAGCGTGTTTTCGTATGTAAATGGATGATGCCATTCAAATGGCCATGATAGCAAAGTTTTCCCACTCGACTTATATATAACATTTTTACATTTAAGATAGGTTCGAAACTAGTTCAGACGAGTAGGTCATTAGGTTGATGGTGAAACGGAAAGAGATTGGGAGGTTTCTGTTTCAATATATATATATATTATATTTAATGTTTTCATAGTTATATGATATAGATAAAAGATTTTTTGGATAAAACTGTGTATTATTTTCTATTATATACCGATATTTCGACAAACTAGCATCCGTCACTGTCAAGGTAAACTCTTGAAAGAAAATTTGTTCGATCTCAAACTATAATGTGTTTGAGAGTGAAAAAATTGACAATGGCGGATGCTAGTTCATCGAAATATCTGTATATAATAGAAAATAATACACGGTTTTACCCAAAAAAAATTATATATATTGTAGCCTAATTGGAGAACCCACTAACTATGATGTATGGTAGATATAAACAACAAACAGCTCAGTCTAATCAAATTTCTTTCTTTTACATAGCATTCTAATAATACCAATATTATTCATTTCATGTCTAATATATTATATCAATATTAATAAATTGTTTAAAAATAAAATAACAATAATCATGAGACTTATTATCTAATCATCCAATAAGGTATCCCTTTTTAACATTGAGTATACACCAAAAGTATATCCTCAGTGGCAGAAGAATATCACAAAACACTACTCCAGTAAAATATCAATGGTACTCTCATGATTCACAATAAAATAAGCAAATTATATTTAATATTAAAAATTCCTGTGTTAAATTTAATTATAACATAATATAATATTCATCTACTAATTAAAATAATTATATTCCACTCCTTTATTAACACTCCTTAACTCAATCAACATCTCAGATAATTATTGTGTCTTAAAATGAATGAATTAATTTACATAACCAAAGGTAGAGAGGGATTTTACTTACATCCAGCTACATTTAATAAATAATTAAGGAGCAAATAAATATACTAGTCATTCTTCCTTTCAAAATAATTAACTAAATTTTCTTATAAATTGACTAAAAAGTAAATTAAAATTATTAACCAATACTTATCACTATTAATTATCGTAAATGAATTTATAATATTTTCTTATCACAATGCATTAAAATCCAATTATTTTTATTTTTATATGGCATTCAGCCTTATGATCACTGAGTAAGATTTAAAAAAAATAGATTAGTATTTTGGATACAACATCATATGTCTTGAACAATCATAATATTTTTATTATTTTATTTTAGACTATGTACAATAATACCAAATATTTTTAATTATTACATGTGGCAAGGATAAAGAATAGTGTCCTGAGAACAAGAAGAGACTCTCAACAATTTATTAATTTAAACCAAACATTAACATTTATTACACAAAATTTCAAACAATTTACACAATCTCTTTCATTTAATGAACAATGCTTAATATATTATACAAAACTTTGTAAACTAATATTAACAAAGTATTTATAATAAATTAAATAATTTATACTTCACTCTAAAATTATTTACAAATAGGATATCGTATATTCCATACTTTACTCCATTAATATCAAAATAATTCGTAATACCTTTGTATTAAAAATATATCAGCAACATATACAATTTGTAATTTTATCACATTCTAAATTTTTTTTTTTATATGTCATAGCACCGGCTGGGAGGTGAACCCACAACCATCTGCAACCAACTACTTGCTTGCAAGGCAGCTGTAATGACCTCTCAGCTAACAATGCTTGATAATCTAAATATTTTACAAACATATTCTTTTATATTATCATTATTTCACCTTTAATTTTCCTATAATTTTATTATCTAATTACAATTCTATAACTTATTTTACTTCTATTTTTATTATTTTATTATAAAATAAATATTATTTATTTCAAATGTTCATTAAGATATAACACTTTTTTATATTACTTACAATAATAAGAATAATTATCAGTTTTTATTTGTAATATCATAACTCTTATACTTCATACTTTCATTCTGTATTTTGATCTCTAATATTCATAAAATATTTCTTCTTACATTCTTTTAGCATCCTATTTGTTTTGTGTTTCACGATTCTTACAATAAATTGATTTACCATATCATCATTTGAAAGTTTAGTTATTACCATTGCTTAAATCTTCAATTCTCTAATATGATGTATATACCAAGGTGATTTTTAGTGATAACAAGTGTTGGATGGATATCTTATAAAATTATAATTAAAAAAAAACCCATGGACTGAATGTATCTTAAGGTTACATATTATCTTTTGTCTACTTAAATTTTTTATCTTAACTACTATTTCAAGGTCTTACATATTGTAGAAAAATGTTACTATCCATTATATCATAAATATTTTGACTTGTTCTATACTGTATCATATTTAAACTTAACCAACACATCCACAATGCTACAAGTTTTCCAATTATTCTACTTTCCTATACCACTACTTAAAATATGACACTCCATATAAAATACTTAACATTGCATAAAATATTATTGATTATTTCTCTAATAACATCTAAACTTATCCTTAATATCTTAATACTTTTGAACATACCAAGAAGACTAAAAAATAAAGATAGTCTTATGATATAATACATATAATAAATCAATTATCTTTAACTTATAAAGAGATCAATTATATATATGCTTTTACACTCATATTAATATTATAATAGATATATTTAAGTCTTTATCATATACCTTCATATAAATACACATATTATGAATTTCACATACATTGATTTTTATATGATTCCACATTTAAAATTCAATACCAATATTTTATATTTTACTAAAAAATAATATATTATCTTAATCATATTTTTTTATGATTATCAATGATGACATTCTTGTGAATATCATTTTATTCACGTTATAGAATTATAATCAAGAAAAAAATTTTTGATTTTTTTCTCTTTTTTTTATACAAAATTTTTTTTAAATACTTCTATCAAAAAATAACATGGCATATATAATTCTATGTACTAATACTATTTTAATATTATAGTCAATACCACTAAAATAATATAAAGAAAAAGTTTTCTTCAATCACCTGAAAACAAAAATAAAATATCACAACACTTCAATGAGAAAATGGTTACTATGATGACAACACAGTCAACTATTGCTTGAAAGAAGAGATTTCTTCCTCCCTTTCTCACCCCTTCATGCTTTTCACTATTATTTATCATAATTTGAAAATATGAATAAAAATCCAAATAAAAGTTATTTATTAATAACAATAATAATTTTTTGTATCAAAAGTTTATCCTTCCTTATATTATTTATAAAATTCCTTCCTACTTTAATAAATATGTAGTTTACTATTTAATAAAGACATTTATTATATTTTTAAAAAGTTTCATTTCTTTCTGAACACTCCAAAAAGATATCCTTATATAATTATAAAGTTTTACAATTACTTCTTCAAATAATTCATATTTAATACATTAAAAATTTCCAATACCTAGATCAGGGGTCCCCAACCTTTTTGCACTTAAGAGCACATTCTATAATACGGCCAGGTGGCGGGCACCATTTATTTTTTCAATGTAAATTTACAGTTGGATATTGTTAATAATACACATAATGTATAAAAAAATATTTATTTCAAAAATAAAATTTTAATATATAATTAACGTTTATATTTTTACGCTGTAAAAGTATAGTATGCCCTAGAATTTGATTACAATATAATACAATAATTTATAAGAAATTTTAAAAAATAAATTTATTTGTGTCAGATAAATAATTTTTTATCATTTTTGGATAGTGGCGGGAACACATAAAATGGTCGGCGGGTGCCATGGTGCCCGCAGGCATAAGGTTGGGGACCCCTGACCTAGATGATATTAAAGTTAGTAATTATAAATTTTCAATAAAAATTAGTCTGCATTATATCTTTCTTCACATAGGCCATTATCATTCTAATAAAGCATTAATAAATTCGTATTTTAAAATGTCAATAATTTTAATGAATAAAAATAATCTCTATCATTACTAAAGATAACATTTAATAGAAAATGTTTTCTATCATTATACATATGAAAATTAATAAAAAATATATTCCTTACATCTCTTTTTGATTTTCTATAGGAAAAACAGTTTAATAATCTGTAGATTTTCTTATTGAAGTATATTTTTGTCTACTTGAATGAAGTTTAACTCCTTACATTATCATAAGTTTGTAATCAGCTCATGTAGAATATCACGGGGATAGTTTGCTTTTTATTCCATAAAGAGATTAATTAATAAACTTCTTAAAATATATTCAATGTTTTTTTAAAATTATTATTATTACTTTTAATGTTAAAACAATATTTTAATAAATTTACACTTAAAAATTTTAAACAACAAAATATGGTTCTTCCATTTATGATTTCTTAATTTATCTTCCCTTATCACCTGCTTATCTTCTATTTATAGAAAAATTTTCACAATACCTAGTTTATTAATTACTTTCAGATGTCTGGCAAAAATGAATAGTAATTATGTTCTACAAATAAATTATAACTATTATTATAAAATCCATATTTCTTAATTTTAATAATGCAAAATTTAAATTATTTTTAATAATACTATACTCTTTTAAAATCAAATTTTGATACTTGAATTTTATAATTTACATTATTATTCAAATTATAAATTTCATGAACTTTATGAAATTTATATGATAAAAGTAATAAGAACATTTATTATTTATAAGTAACAACTTCTTAAAATGTACCAGGAACTAAATTTAATTTATTATTAAATGAATGTGTATGTGTAGATCTATTAACACACACCTCACTCCCTACTTATTTTATCATTTATTAAATAATTTTAAAATAGTAAATAAATAGCAATTTTCAATTTGATTAATAATTATAAAAATATTAATTTTAATCATTATAATTACAGATTTAAAATACCTTACATGATTTTAACTATTATTTATTTTTTATTTTAAAATAAATAGTACAATTTATATTTCAAAACTATAAACTTATGGAGATTATATCTATCTAAAGAAAATTAACTCAAATTTAATATTAAAGAAACAATATATTTAAATTCTCCTACAAAGTAAATAAGTTTTTATTAACCATTAAATACTTTTTTTTTTACAGAATTGATCATTAATTACAACAATGCAAAGATGTATTAAATAGAAAGGCTAATATATATATAATGATCCAGAGAATAGAACTTAATGTATCTGCACTACAAGGGTGCCATCTAGGCATTTGAACCTAGAAAAATTTATATAGTAGGCAGATACGTAAGTAAAAAAATTTTTTTATTTTATTTTATATATTTTGATTCCAGTCGTTAGCCCATTGTCACTAGTTCAGTGGAATAGCAGAGATTTATATTTTATAATAAATTCTTATCTAAGAATATATAAAAAAGAATAAAATAAGCCACTGCCAGTAATATACACACAAACATTTATTTACGCACATATATATATATATATAATTTAGCATTATTATCTTAGTATGTTTACTTTAGCATTTAACTACATTTTTAAATTTTATTTTAGATTTTAATTTTTATAAGTTCGCACAGATGTATTTATAAAAGTTTGTTTTATAATGTTGAGTATAGATCGGCTGCATAGATTCCACGGTTAAAAACATTTCAAAATAAACATAAATGATCAAAATACAAAGTCATTGATAATGTCAATTGCAGAGGGAATACAAGAAACCCAATGGCATTCATCATAAGATGCCGCATTGACATTGATGACTTATATATTCTAACCGAATATGAAAACCACAACATAACTAACCGCTAACGAATCCATGCAACATCCATACCCAACTTAAATTTAATGCATTTTTATTTAGAGTGTCGAGTATGAATAGACTATATAGATTTGCATTTGAAAAGAAAATATTCTATTCTTATTTAACCTTAGGCCAAAAGTTTGCAGTCAAACCAATGTCAATCCATCTGATATATTGATGCATTCAATGTAACATGAATATGGCAGCACAAAATAGGTTAAGAGAAGAAATTGCCTCTCGTCAGATAGGAATACTACATCTATCTGATGAGAAGAGCAATAAAAAAACTCCATAGGAAAGGATTGCGGTCATTTTGCTGACTTACGATCACATTCCATAGGCAAAAAGGAAGTGTGCGGCATATAAAGCAATTCTGCCCATAGTGAATCTCGTACTACATCTACTAATTACACCAATATATCCAATCCATTGACCCAATTTAACTACGAAACAAATAACTTAAGATTACCCTTCCCTAATATAACTTTACAAATCTATATAGCCATTAATGCCCGACTTAAGTTTAACATTTATATAATTTAATTTAACGAAAAACAAAAATCATAATAAAAACTTAAAAAAACAAAAAAAAAAAAAAATGGAAATGATTTTACAAAAGAAATACATCAAATTAAAATTACTTATTAATAAATAAAGTTGGTCAGATAGGATTCTATTGCAATTATTTAAATACGGAACAAGTTTTAGAATTAAAGTTCTTATTGTTTAGAAATGTTCATTAATTATATATATTTCTTACGTTTAGAAAAGTTCATCTTTAAACCGTTGCTATTTGGGTTCCAGTATTAATTGTTCTGACATCCTGGCGAGACTGGTATGCTGTTGGCCATTTTATTGATTCATCCGAAGGTCTTTTACTTTAGCTGATCCTCGATGTAGAAAACGATGTCATTTCTTTCTTTTTTAGCAGAACTGAAGGGATTGAAGAGTGCGTCTTTTCAACCCCTTCTCCTACAACTCCGCACTAACATGTATCACCACTGCTATCACACATCTCTGTCTCTAATTAATTTTTTTATTTCCAAACCTTTCCTTTTATATTAATTTTGCTGATTAACTCAACATTACATCATGATGATGAAGACCCTTTCATTGAGGTCCGATTCCTAAGGGATTTCTTTTTATTTGCTATTAGTTTCTATTGTTTTCCTATCTGACCGTTGCTTATACATTTAAATGCCCAAGGGCTAATTCACTTTGACTAATTAAAATAATCATTTCCATTTTTCAATAACATTAATTAATTTGTTTTCCAAACTTAAAGATATTTTTTTATCTCTAAATCTTTTTAAGTTTTTGCTTTTAAAATACTTTTTCTATTTTTAATAAAGTTTTATTTTAATAATTTTTTTCATCTGTGCGATTATATATATGTATGAGTTTAGTATAGAATTTTAATTTTCAATTTTTAATTCTTAAAAAAGAAGTTTTATTTGCGAACTTTTATTTTTTTCATATATATTATGAGAAATATGTTCATATACATGTTACATAAAATATTTAAAAGAAATGTTAAAAATATTCTGAAAAAAAGTAATAATATATATATATTTTAAAAGAATAAAGAGAGCTATCATTTAAACAGTCAAAATAGCAAGTAGAAAGAGGAGAGATTTTAAAATAAAACAAAAGACCAGCTTATAATTAAAAGAAGAATAATCACACTCCAGACTTGATTTATTAAAATAAATGATTTGAAACATCAGAAAAATATAATGATAAATTAATCGTTTAAATTAAATTTTCTATCCAAAGATAGTTATATATTTTTTTAAAAAAACTACAGATTCTAAAATGTAATTTTAAAAGTGTATGTCTTCATCTAAAAAGGAAATGGAATGTAAAGTTATTTAATTAAATATAAAATAATTTTTTTTTAGTGAGTATTAAAATAATTTTTGTAAATGATTATCTGATCAAGAAAGGTTTATGTTTTACTGAAAATTAGTAAGCCAGCCAACTGATTAGATGATTATTGCTTTAATTAAAAAAAATTAATTAATTACAAAAGAATATTGAAACTGATTAAGGATATGGTGAACTCAGACAATGATTTGTCAAGGCATATAAGCTAATAAATTTTTCTTAGTTCATTGAAGTTCTTTGATATTTTATTGAAGTTATACAGATTATTCAAGGTATTCTGCTACTGTTAAGTTTGATGTGTGGTCTTCTTCATCATGAACATCAAGTTTTGTGCTCAAGTAATGTATAGGAATTTCTGCAAACACTCTAACATCACCATGCACTGCTAGATTCACAAAAGAGGTAGTCATATGATTTTTCACCATGCAGTTACTATACATTTGATTGCCTGAGGTGTGATTAAGATCTTTGACATATCATTTCTGAGACATCCAAGCATTATTTATCCAAGACTACTGCTGAAAAAATCCCAGAAAATAGATGTAGCCCTGAAAAAAAGCAATAAGTAATTAAGGAAACTGGGAAACAATTCAAGAACACCATTCATAAACTCTAGAAACTGTCAAGAAGACATGGATGATCACTTCAGAAAATCTATAGTCAAAAACCTAGGTCAATGTAAGAAAATACATAAAAGTCTAGACTTAAATAAATACAAGAGGTAAGATTTATAAAACTTTCTTAAACCTGGAAATGTGTAAACTCTTACTTCATAATTTAAATTGGAATTAGCTATGCTAAATAATTTTGTAATTAGATCAATTTTATTTTATTTAATTCTTGTTGTTATAATGTGGTTATAAGTAAATATGTTGTTTTAATCTTTTAATTTGGTCTGAATTCTTTTATCTCCATATCGCATTGTATAACTATTTGTTAAGACAAAATTTGTCAATTATAGTGTTTGTGTTTTAAATATGCATTATCTGATAGACTAAACTTGTAGAGTTTTTTTGTTTATTAGAGCTAACTGTGGAATCAAGCACTAGGAGCATTTAAGATTTTCTTTGGTGAATATTCCAGTTGATTTTCTGGATGGTGTCTGGGGTTTTATTCCCAATATAAGTAAAAGTATTCACAAGAGATTTATTTTGCTTCTAGTAGATATAGAGCAGGTGTAGTGGTCTTCAAATCTAGCCATTGATATAGTTAATATGTAATTTATTGACAATATTTTCCTCTCTGCTTGTGTAATGGTTGGATATAATTTAAGTAAAAATATAAAAATAAATAAAAGTGAACATTCTGTTATAATTGGTGCTGAATGAGCAGTTATCTAATTGCTGCCCTGAGTGTCCAATAAATAATTGCACATAACTGTCTCTCAGGGTAATTGCACAAAAGCCATACACATAAGTGTAAATGTTATGTAATGAACTTTATCAGCGTATGTGCACAAGAATGACCTAAGTTACCAAATAAAGTAAAAATAATAATAATAAATAAATAAAAGTTAATAATTTGGTGAGAGATATGAAAATAGAGAAATGGGAAAATAGTAAAATAATAACTTAACATAGTATAATAATTATATATGTGAGCATATAATTAAAAGAAAAGATAAGTAAATATAATAAAACTTTTGTAAATACATAGGTAGATTAACATAAATAATCAAAGTAAATGTCTCAAAACAGTAGTAAATAAGCAGGCAGATAAGGTCAGTTGGGACTGTGGTGTGGAAGATCGGGTGTGCATACCAATTAACTGAAAGAATAAATTAAATGAGTTTGAAAAAAGTATAATAGATTAATTAAAAGAAAAGAAATAAATAAACAGATGGTAAAAGGATAACAATATTGAAAAAATTATAACTATTAACATTTAAAAATAATAATATTAAAAAGTATAAATGTTTGCAAGAGTAAAAATAGAAGCTCAAAAATAAAGAATTAAGAAATGTTTCCAGCCAGGAACAACAGCAAAATAAAAGTGAAAAACAAAAAAAAGTCTTGAATAAGAAAGAAAATAATGACATCATAATAATGATGATTAAAATGTTTGAAGAGCTTAAAAACAAATGCAGCTGAGGAAATGAATATAAAACTTGAAAAAATTGGGAATCAAAATAATGAAATGAATATAAAAAAAATGAGGAATCAAAATAAAGAAACAAATATAAAATTAGAAAACCAAGCTCAAATGTTTGAAAAATTGGAACATCAAATTAAATTAGGCTATGAGAAAATGAAAGAAGAAATTATGAAGGAAATAGGTTGAAGTCTAAATTAAGTAGAAAATCAAATTGGGATACTGTATCAAAAAATTGAGAAAATTAAATGTTTTGAATGCAATATGTAAACAATTTGATTTAATAATTAACATTCAAAAAATTCAAAATCCATTATTATCTAAAATGAAAGAAAAAAATCTTCAGTAACTTTTAGCTTGGTTAGCTATCCATTTGAGAATGTGAGTCTATTTACATATCTTGATATCTTTTTCAAGTAGGAAGGTAGACTCATATGTTGGGTGTAACACAAACTACAATGTATTGCTATTGTTTTAAACAAGTTAAATGTTATTATAATTTATTGCAGTGATATGACTGCTATAACTAAATTAGTTGCTATTATTTTATTCAATTTTTTGCATGCGAGACTTGAACTTACTATTGATGTATTAAAACAGACAAAACTCACTATAGTATTGCCACACACAGCAAGCTAGAGTAATCAATGGATGCCAGAAGGCTTGTGCATAAAATACTCATCTAGTGCCTACTCATCCAATATCCCCAGACTAGTTTCTGGCTTGTGGCCTTCATCAGTGAGGAGCCTTGAATCTGAGAGCACTGCACCTGGATCTTAGGATCTAATGCAACCCTCCAGTAGCCACCTTTTATCACCACTTAATTACAAAACTATGAGTCAAACTGAAAACACCTTAATGTTTTCAATCCAAGACCTGTAGCTTATATAGTCATAAGGGCCTGAACTCAGTTCAGTATCCATACATTTTGGTGTGCAGTGCCCTCAGATCTAAGGCTCCTCACTGACGAAGGCCACAAGCCAGAAACTAGTCTGGGGATATTGGATGAGTAGGCACTAGATGGGGATTTTATGCACAAGCCTTCTGGCATCCATTGATTACTCTAGCTTGCTGTGTGTGGCAATACGTATAGTGAGTTTGGCCTGTTTTAACAACAGTTATAGATCAAGCATAAGACGTGGTGGTCATGTGATGAGTTTATTGATGTATTGTAAGACATTAGAAAACATGCATTTAAGAATGCTCTGAAAAATACTAAAAATATGATAGTAAGATCATGAGACTAATCAAATATAGTTAGTCTTCAGCTTACTGAGTATGATGATGTAAAAGCTACTGTTGTATAATCATATATTTGATGGACTGGATATGTCAAAGAAATGAATGATAATAGACCTCTTAAAAAGGTATTTTATGATGAACTTGATTTTAGTTTCTCTGGGACAGGTAGATCTATTTACATTATGGGATTATCTCAATATTCTAAAGCAATCAATATTTTGCTTCTTTAGAATATTGAAAAAATAGAGTTGAGAATAAAATATAATGTAAACCTACATTTAGGTAAGATGTTAAGTCTTTTTTAAAAACTTACTGCAGAAGCAGTTAAAAGACTGCATCACATTTATTTATTTATTTATTTAGCATATGATATCAGCACATTAAAATTCAACACCAACAGTTGTTATCCAATCAAGATTTGCCTCTTTCAGGTTATGTAAAGCAAAAAGGCCAACAGGGACCTGGTGAATTGGACACTTCTTGTAAATATAAACCCATGATTTGTGACCTTCCACACTTACAGTTTGGAGAGTCTACAAATCCCCACTTATGTAACATTTAACCACATCTACCCTGGCCTGCTCTGATTCTGTTAATCTTCATCCAGAATTTTCTTGGAAAAGACAAATCAGATACTTGGAGTGCATGGCTAACTATTAGAGTTTGATTATTAATGTTGGAGTTGTTCCAGTTTTGGGTCCACATGTTGTTGATATCCAATGTAGGTAGCAGCTGAGTATTACCAATTAGCCAAAAAGGGTGCTTTGAATTTAGTCTACATTTGGGGGATTGGTCAGAATGAGATTGATAGGATGATTTGGTAGCTCAACAAGCATCACATAATATCAACCAAACAGAGTAAAGAAATAATTTGTTTTATATGTATTTATGCTTCATAAATTAGTTTGTATAGTTATGGCAAAACTCATCTTTAGTATATATTTCTGTCTATCCAGTTTCTTTTTTTTTAAAGATTACAATGACTATACTTGTTTATGATGTTTGCTTCGGATGATTCGTTGATAAGTAATAAGATTGCCTCATATAGATGACCAAAATAGACTTTCAATTTTATCACTTACAAGTAAAAGATCATGTCCAATCTTTGTTATAAGTTGATTTAAGAAAATTTGTTATAATTATATATTATCTCATGAACCCCCATATACAGAGTATGTGAATGCAAATTATTGTCTAATATTGGAATTCTTTTCAACAGTTCATTTATGAAAATGCTTTTTTTTTTTTAAAAAAAATCTTTAAAATATATCAAAAATTATATATAGTATATATATATGTACACAAATGCGTGTATCTTTTTTATTATTATTGACTGCATTAACGGATACAATTTTTTGAAATTTTCTCAAGTAGTTATTAACTTTTTATGCTTCCAAAAATCTTGCATCGATGATCATCTTTTATACACATATCAATTCAGACTTAAGTTTTACTAAATATATCACATTCTTAATAATTAATATATTTGAACATTCAATTCTTAAATGGTTTAACTTTTCATTGTATTTATTTTGATATACAGCCGCCATTTTAAAGAATAATTTGTCTAGTCCTTCTTATCAAAGTTTTCTCAACAACTTGGAATTGCTTAATTGCCATATTCACGCTTTAATTATAGGTAAAGTCTTTAGAATTTTATAAAAGACAATTTAATGATTAAAGAAGAAAAGTTTACTGGTGATTTATATGTACTGTAAATAATCGGATGTATTTTCAGATAGACGAAAATTTAGGTCATTAGAACCAAAAAAAAGTGTATAAGAAAATAGAAATATGCTTCCGATAATGACTAGTAAAGCAGTAATTTAAGGATATATATATATATTGATTTTCTATAACATATTTTATAAATTAACTATATTAACTATTTATAATCCATATATGTCAAATTTGCTTTAAAAGAACTGAGCTAATTAGCAAACAAGTAATTACGAAAGTCAAAACCACATTTGGTTGTAGTTTTATCATTCCCTTTAACAGTTTCTATTATATTATTTAATTTTATACTATATCATAAACTTTTTTTAATTTACTATCAAATAATTATTTAAAAAATTCTATAGGTGAGTGAACTATTCTGATTTTATTAGGGGGGGGGGGGGGGGGGGGGGGGGGGGGGGGGGGGGGGGGACATTTTTAATAATTGAAATATTATTTATAAAATGGTAATGAAATGAATTTTCCCGAAAATTAAATATTTACAATATTATTCGCAGAAATAAAATTGTCTGAGTTTAATCTGATATTTTCATTTCATAGCCTTCTTGTTGCAGAAATCTCAATATCTCTAGTTGAACATCTCACATGAGCTCCTTCTAAATTTTAGTTTCTTTATGATTCATTTAATATTCTTGTAAAACCATAATTCAATCACTAGCATCTATTTTTTAATAATATTAGTAACACTCTGCTTATTCTTCTCTCATTTCCCTTGTTCTTAAAATAGACAAAAAAGCTCTCTCCCATACAGTAGTGCCACCTCAAAGCAAGACATAAGTACTGCTTTGGATGTAGAAGGTTTGGGTGCAGAAAATCCCTATCTAGTGCCTACACTATATATATGGCCCCCAGACCCTAGTTTCCGGCATGGCCTTTGTCAGTGAGGAGCCTTTGATCTAGAAGCACTCCCCATCCTAGATCTTAGGATCTACTGCTTTACACTCTAGCTGACCACCCTTAGTTTTTCACAGGAACTCATAAAACTGATGAGAATTAAAATTGAAAACACACAAATATTTTTAATCTAAGCTCAGTAGGCTTCATAGTCATATGGATCTGAACTCAGTTCAACACTCATGCAATTTGGTGTCCTTGGTTTCTTTTACAACCATAGCCACTGCCTTCCTATTATGCAGGATTGGTATTGAACCTTAAAACATCCACAAGATCCCACTATATCCATGCTTGCTCCATAACTGTTATTAAAATAAACTTCAAAAAACTCTCCATACAGTAGTGCCACTCAAAGCAAGACAGACAAGGCTCCTCAGTGATAAAGGCCATAAGCCAGAAACTAGTTTGGGGATATTGGAAGAATAGGCACTAGATAGGGATTTTATGCACAAGTCTTCTGGCATCCATTGATTACTCTGTCTTGCTTTGAATGGCACTACTGCATGGAGAGAGTTTTGCCTATTTTAACAACAGTTACGAGCAAGCATGGAAGATAGTGATCATGTGATGTTTTAAGGTTTAATTCCATGTTTTATTGTATTGCTGTTCTATTAAATGAACTGGTCTCAGATTGATAAGTAAGTTAAGATACACAACATGTAGTTAAGAACTTTCTTTTTTAAATCAAAGGCATACTTGCTTTCCTTTTAATATTATTCCTATTAATAGCATTCCATTCAAATTTAATTCTATGAGTAATTTAATTTATT
>JAQFVV010002698.1:0-20743 GCA_028023455.1 Epiperipatus broadwayi | reverse complement strand
ATGAGGAAATTCCTACAGGAGAAGCTGCCATTATCTCAGAAGAACCAGTAAATAATGAAATAGAACATAAACAGGTGGAAGAGTCCAAAAATAAAAATTGGGATGTGAATTTTATGTTGGAGAGGATGACTCAAATTTTTATAAAGAGAGACGAGGTAAATAGTCAGAAATTAGAGGAGAGAGATCGAAAAAATAAGTTAGAAATGGAGCAGAGATTTGAGGTGTTGGGAAAGGAAATTAGAGAGGGAAACAAACGGTATGAGGAAGGGATAGTAGAAGTGAGACGAGAAATGGAAATGCAAGGCCAACAACTTGAAGAAAAGCTATGTAGGAGCTGGCAGGAGTTGTCCATCAGCTGCCAAGAAAAATATGAAGAAGTTCGAGTAGAGGTCACAAAAAAATTAAATCAAAACCGAGAAGAAACCAACAAGGAAATAGAATCACTAAAAAAAGAACAACTCCCACAGATGTTAGAGGGCAGACTGAGCATCAGGAAATGGTTATGGAAAAGAAAAGTCTCTAAAATGGGGCAAGATATCTGCCTCAAAATTTAAAAGAATACGAAGAGGGACAGAAACAGATCAGAGAGGAGATTTCTGAGTTAAAAGAAAACTTGAGTTATAGAAATCATGTTTCTGCCCAAGAAGAAAATGCCATTACAGAAGACATTCAGGAATTGAAGAGAGAAATTACACAAATAAGGGAAGCAAAATGGACATTGTAGAATGTAACTTAACTACTGGTTCCCAAACCTACAACCAGGGCAAGACAAACATTGTACCAGATATTAGTAAGACTACAGATAGTGTAAAAGATACTTCTAATATAAAGGAGATGAAAATCAACATGGAAAACATTATGGATAAAGAATCTGTACATTTTGCACCAGTCGCATTAAACGATAAAGGAGTGAATAAAGAAAGTCATTTAGATGATCTGGGCAAAACAAGTCAAAAAATGGGAATATCGTTATATCAAATATAGAAAGAGAACCAGCGGTTAAGGAAGATAAGATTACACATAGTGAGTCAGTTTGTCGGGACTCGAAGTCAAAAAGGGGTTCGAAATTAGAGGAAGATGATTGGGAATTAAATAACGAGATCCCATACGAAGGGAGTGAATTTGCCAGAAGCTTAAAAATGCACCCACGTCAGCCTCTGTTAAGACCAACAAGTGAATGTAATGAGACGTCTGAATCCGAGGATGATGATGACATGTTGGGATATTGGTTTGGCTTTAGTAGTCATGAGCCAAGTATTAAACAACCCCCAGATCCTACTTAAAAATTTATTAGCTAAAAAAAAAAAAAAAAAACATTAAATATATATACTGCATATTTAAAAAAAAAAAAAACTAACATGTCTACCCCCTTCTAACTGACGAATATCCATTTGGATATTAATTCAGATTTATTGAGATCTCATGATTTTTTTTTATGATTGATTGGTGATTTAATGTGTATATTGCTCTTGATATTAATTTTATTGCGCGTATGTTTTTTTTTTGGTGGTAGGAGAGTCGTAAGTATAAAGGTACTGATAAATAAATCCCTTAGCGCAGCAAGTAAATAAGTTTATGTGCATGGGAAAATAGGAAATTATTTAACAAATTGATAACGAAAATTCAAAGTCATGATTGTAGCAAAGGTCATTTTTTTTAATTGTTTTTTTTTTGTAAGTTTACGGAAATGAAACGGTTGTCTTCAAGTCCCTCACCGTTTCACCAACCATCCTAATAACCCACTCATCTGTGCTAAGTTCAAACTTGTTTAATAAGTCTAAATTAAGATTTGTAAGCTAAAAATTGCAATCACGGCTATATAAACAGCATTATATACGCACATACGAAAGAACGCTATAAGTGAATAGTATTGCCAGAGTTATAGCGTATAATAGATCGAGTGCTCTTCCGAAACTCAGTAATAATGTAGCGTCAATTTATTAATTTATTACTTAAATTCGTATGTGGGAATATAATCCACCTATATTGAATATACATATATAGCATAGTGGCGTGATTAAAATATTTATTAAATTTTAAGTTTCATTTTTATTATAAACCAATTTAATGTAAAAAACACATTGAAAGGGTGATCGGAAGAGCGTGTGTAGGGAAAGTTTTCTTTTTAAAAAGAAAAAAGATTTTTTTTCTAAAAATAAAAGTATTTTCGGAGAATTAAAAGTTTAGTAAAGTTTTTGCTGTAAACAATTGTATCAGTATATGCCACACCTGCCTTAGGTTTCTAAAAAAGAAAAGCCAATTTTAAAATAATCTAGCTAATTGATTCTAAATTATTTTGGAGACCTCGCTAATTAAAAATATGTTTACAGCAGGGATTTTACACATAAATTATAAAATCAGAACAAAATTCCTGACTAATTAAAAATAAAATCTAATATCAGATTAAACTGATTAAAATTCGATTTAATTAAAAGTTGATAATCAGAGAAAAGTTATAACACCTAAAAGGAATGTCAGCATGTTTGAAGTCAACCACTAATTTCATAAGCAAATTAAAAATTTTGTAATCTTGATGGAGATGAAATTCCAAGGTGTGTGGGCTGATAAGGCGATCATTTAAAAAGGCCATGTAAAGTGGAGGAGCCTTCTTAGTTCTTTACTTCTTTGAAACCTTGACAGCTTTGAATTTTTGAAATCTTTACAGCTTGAATGCTACATCTGTGAATTTTTGCCTTCTTTGATCATCTTTAAGCTTTTGAATCCAGCATGTACCCTGAACCAAAAGCAACCATGAACATTTTGACATCCAGTTAAGTCAATAATTTTTATATCTGTTCGAGAGAAAATGTCGGGCTAAAACAGGCAGCCTTGGCTAAGCTTCAGAGTGAAGGCGACGGGCCTTTACTTCCATCAAAAAAAAACCACCATCACCAGTATGCCCCCATAACAGCTCCGCTCTAACCGTGGGAAGAAGATGATGCCGCAAGCCACCACAAAGACTCCCGTAACTCCAGCTCAAGTACTACAAGATGACCGGTAACCTCACCATTTCTAACTGCAGTTCAATATATTAATTTTCCTTTAAGTCTAGACTTATAAAATGTATTTTAATTCTAAAATCTTGAAGTCAAGTAAATTGCTAAATGTAAAATTTTATTCTTAAATTTAATTATATAATTCTGACCTACTTTCTAATGTTTCCTAACTAAATAATTTTATTTTCAATTTTCTCACTGCAGTTGTGACTATGGTTTCTTTATTTTTTATTTTAAAATATAAATTATATGCTAATGCCTCGAAACAGCGGGCATTCAATATTAAAAATAAAGATAAGAGAGAATGACCCCTCTTCATTTAATAATTATTTATCGTAGCTTAATGCACGCTGTTTCGAAACCCTCTTAAATAACTGTTAAGAATTGGCTATGTGCTGATTATCATTTTGACCTTGATTATTTAATTATTTGTTGGCAATTTTAAAATGGGAATCTTGTTTTAACCCAAAGTAAATTTCAATTTAATTTTCACTAAGCAATATCCAAGCCTTGAATAAGTATATTTGTTATTTATTTCATTTTGTAAAAGCCCTCCAAATATACTTTTTTCCCTTTTTTTTGTTTTTATTAAGTAATCGCGTAATCAAATGTGTCATTTGAAATTGCAACTAGAAAGCAAAGAATATTTAAAAGTACGCCCACGTATAGCATATGATTATTAAAATGCTATATTAGAGTTGGCGCTAATGATTCCACTGATTAGCTAGCGTTCTCGTGGCTAAATATTAAATTATTTCAACTCTTTTGCTTGGCGGATGTGGTAATTTTATTATACATTTAAACTTTCTCGTTATGTTGCATTTTTCTTTAAGATGGGACTCAGAACGGCCATCCCTCTTACACTCCTTGGGTCGCACACGAATAAGACCTGACGTCAAATTCCAGGCAATAGTGTTAGCTACCCCAACCCTCTTTAGCAGCATGGCGATCGGTCATAGGGCTCCGGTGTTGATCACAAAACCCTAAATATTAATCCATCCGCAGAGCAACATTTATTATAACTGTTTACCAGCGCTATAGCGCATTGGTTCTTTTGGTTGCCAACTCTTCCTCCCTTAAATTAAGTTTCAGCCATTGTCTGACATATTCAAGAGCTAGTTTCGGTCTCATGTACAATAGTTTGAAATAATAATATTATAGATAAATTTGACTTTAAATGTCTCACATATATGAGAAAACAAGGCTTCGTCTGATTGCTTAGCTGAAAACCATGGAATAAGAGGGATTAGCATAATCTGCCCCATAGCTACAATGCAGTGACTGATCAATAAGATAATAAAGCAAATGATGAAAACAATATTTAACTTCATCAAATAAAATAACAAATGTAAAATAATTTTAATTGTAAGGAGAGAAGGTTAAAGCGCTCTCCAAAATGTTAGATGCTACGCATTTTAATTGTAAAATGCAAGAATAATATAGATAAAATCACCAAATTTAATCTGCAAAAATAAACATACAATTTAATAAATTACTCTGATCTCGATCTTATTTATTTCAATCCAATTCAAAATTCTCTATATTATATATGTGATTTCCGATGCAATAATTAGTTTTAAATATATACAGTTAATAAATTCCATTTTTTTTGTTATGAGTCTCATTGCTTCTCCGTGACCTATGTCAGCCATGTGGAAAGAGGTATACTCCGTGTAAGTTCAAGGTGGTCATTCGTAGGGTCTTGAGTCTTGGAATCCTGGCTTACGAGTTGAAGTGCGGTCGGACTCGGGATGTTACAGTCCTAGTCTGGTCAGCTTCAGTCTCTTTTGCTTGGATTCTGAATTCTGTTACGTGAATGTACAAACTTGACTGTTACAGTACCAAGAATGTATAAATATAAAGTTATCTTTTGGTTTGAAAATTTGGATAGGGATTGTATTTGTGTCAATTCCAGATACAGTTAAATTTTGGATTAATAACTGTTTCCTGGAATAGGTACAAAGGCATCCTTCAGAAAAATTGATTAAAAAGGTGACTTTGTCAAAAGACTGCATCATCCATTGAAAATCTTATGGGATGCATCCAAAATAAGTATTCTTCAACACCCTAATGATGCAGTTATTCTGATTTTGATTGACGGTTATCAATGAATATTTTCCAAGTGTTTTCATTTGACTTTAGAAGCGTTCTGTTTGGGTAACCTGGAAAAATTCAATCACTAGGTATCTAGTATTTTGGTGATCAGCTATCTGTTGAATTGAATCCCACATCCCATGCATTGTAAAGGTATAATAGAGAAGTTGACAAAGGAACTTGTAGAGAGATATATTTATATTAGTGACTGATTGCACCAAAGACCAAAATGAAAAAACTCTCTTAAATGTTGTATAAAGATTCCAGGAGATAGTGTTAAGAAATCTACCACTAATATCTGATAGAGTTTTTGATGTTCAGTCAATGGTTGGAATTGCTATTGTACATTTAAATCCAAATCTGTGATGTCATTGAAAGTAGTTTTTTTGAAAAATGTGGAATTGATCTTGGAGTGTTTGGTATTACATTATTGTTACTATGGGATCATAGTACAGCATTGATGATGATATTTGCATATGTTTTTTAGAACTTGTACTTTGACTTTTGAAGCCAGTAATATCATTTGAATGTCTATCCTGGTTAACCTGGAAATTTTGTGAATTACTGCTGACATTCCCATCTGTTTGGTTAGGATTTGGACTTTGGTTTCTTAAGCTTCTGGTATTATTTGAGATTATAACCTTGTTGCTATGCGGATTTTTAAAATTTGTAGTTTGACATTTGGAGAAAGTAATATTATCTGAATCTATACTTTGTTTATGATGGATAATTTGTTCCTCACTGCTGATGACATTTCTGTATGTTTGCTTAAAATTTGTGTTCTTTTTCTTTGAAGCTCTTGATTTTATTAGAAATTATATCTTTGTTGCTATTCTGATATGTTTGATTAAAATCTGGACTTTGATCTTGAAAGTTCATAATATTAGCCAGAAATATCAGGTTATGTGATAGCTCTATCACCATATTTGACTTCTATTAAATGAATAAATTTAATAATTTTTATCAAATTTGTAATAAAAAAAATTTGCAGAAGTGCAAAAAAAGATAATTGGGTGATGAAAAATTATAAGAACTGTATATAGGTAAGAATTTTATTTTGTGAGCTTGGTATTTAAGATACTTTGAGACTATATAAAAATAGAGATAGAAACTGTGTTCTATGCAGGTGAACTGTTTTTTGCTGTTGTTATTATTATTAGGCCTAATGGATTAGAATGTTTGTTTTGATTATTATTATTAATACCAAGTTTCTGTTTAATTACCAATTTTTATGAATATATATTCTATAAAGTCTATTTAGAATCTATTCTATCATATATACATATAAAATTAACCACAATCCTTTAACATTAAAAGAATTTCTTAAAACATTGATAGTATCAGACCAAAAAAAGGCAATGAGACTTTTTTTATTAATCATTTTGAGTTCAAGGCAATTAATTTTATGAGTGTATGTTTTACTTGAGAAGATTTATTTATCTAATAGGTAAAATTATGATTGTAAAATTTAAAAAATATATATTTAATCAGTATTTTTTATTATTATAATTATATTTTGAATATGTTTATAGTTCAAACTTATAACTTTATTAAATAGATTTAATACATTTTACCATATGCAAGTCATGTAGACTAAGACAGTTACTGAACTGAGTGGATAATTAATTATAATTGGAGGAGTATGAAAACTTTTTTTACAAAAACACATCATGACAAAAGAATTCTTAATTGAATATTAAGAATCTAAAGAAATAGTTGTTTTTATAATCAAGAATATCTATGTATTCCTATAATTATAGTTATTTTCATTGGTCCCTAACCTGCTTGGGCTATATTACAATTTTATTTAACATAATTGCTTAAAAATATATTATTAAAAAGCTAATTTGAGATTTTTCTTAAAGAATTTAGTAACGGTTGATATTTGATATTATACAAAACATTTTACAGACATTAATAAGATATAAATAAATACTTAAGAAAGCAAAAAGATAAAAAATGATCTTAGTTATCTTCATGTAGATTGAATAAATATCAAAATTTAGCTTTGACTTGTAAATTGTATTTGATAAATAAAAATCATTAGAAAGCAAAAATGCAATGATGAAGTATAAAAAAATCAGCTACCAAAATACAACAACAGTAAATACAATTTTTAGACTAAAAGTTACGAGATTCTGATAATACAGCTAAGCACAAGTTAAATCAGCATGGTAAAAAATGTCCCTATGAAAAATTGATAATAAAACACAATAATACAGTATAAAAGATTGTTCAAATTGAAATACACTTTTATTATTATCACTGGCATTATAATAATATAATATTAAGAGTAAAATATGTACAATTGATATTTTGGCATCTCTTTTTATTCGAGTAAATTTCAAAGAAGCTTTTCAACTTATCCCAATCTTTCATTTTAATTTTTTAAGTATGAATTATCAAATTATTATTTATCATGCTTTTAAAAATAAATTAAAAAACATAGTTTAATAATTATCTATAAATTAATACTTTTTCAAATTGATGCGCTATTTTCCTATGTATTTTTTAAGAATTGATTAAACTATTCTATTTAATTTATGCTTTCTAAAAAATAAAACCTAAAAAAAAAAAATCACTAATCTTTTAAAAAGTATTTTTATAAAATAATAAATAAAAAAACTAATCTTTAAATAAGTTGACATAAATGTAATAATAATTTCCATCATTTATCATTAAATGTTGAATGTATAGAAAATTTTAAACTTTTCAAATGCAAACAACTTGTTATAATTCAACAACACTGGTTAGTAATTGAACAATGTTATGAGTAGTATTTATACTCCACTCATTTTCAGGTGTTGCTGGCCTGACCAGTGATCATATTAGATAACAGTTGAACTTATAGCTTTAAATTTTTGAATTATGAACTTTAAAACAATGCATTAACCAACTTTGTATAAAATATCTCAGTTGGTTAGGGAGTTTCCTTAAGATTCAATATTCAAGATTCTAAAGATATTACTTGAAATAATTATTAACTTGTGTTGTTTATTTGAGGGTTACTACTAACAAATTGTTTGTATTTGAAAAGTTTAAATAAAGTTTAAAATTTTTTAAACATTCAATATTTAATGATAGATGATGAAAATAGTCCAATATTTTATCCCATCTAATATACCATCATCACAAACCTTCAGGCAAATACTAAGTTGATATGAAGTTAATAGAAAAAAATAAAGAGAAAATAATAATTTGAAAATTTGTAGTTATTTTTTATAATGGTATAAAACAAACTTGTATATCTAGATTTCTTTTATTAGATATATATATTGTAACGATCTGGAGAATAGCACTTAATGTAATCTGCACTAGAGGGCGCCATCTAGGCATTTGAACCTAGAAAAATTTATAAAGTAGGCAGATACGTAAGTCAAAAAAAATTTTTTTTTAAATTTTGCATCCGGTCATTAGCCCATGTCACTAGCTCAGTGGAATAGCAGAGATTTAATAATATAATATCTTATCTACTTATTTTTTTTTTTTTAAAAAGAATAAAATAAGCCACTGCCAGTAATTAACATACAAACATTTATTTATTCACATATATATAAGATTGAAAATTGTTTTAGTATCAGTTTACATTTTAACATTTAACATTATTTTTAACTTTACTTTAGATTAATTTTAATTTCTATTATATTATAAGTTTACATTTTAATTAAGTTTGCACAGATGGAATTATAAAAATTTGTTTTAATAATGTTGAGTATAGATCGGTTACATAGATTACAATGGTTAAAAACATATCAAAATAAACATAAACGATCAAAATAAAAAATCATTGATACTGACAATTGCAGAGAGAAATTTATAAGTAACCCAATAGTATTCACCATAAGATACTTGCATTGTCACCAATAACTTAAAAGACATCCGAATAAATACATTTTAGATACTCACCATAAGGTATCATTATTTATCGAATGTCTATATATTTTGATCAAATATGAAAACCCAAAACATGCTTAACTGATAACCAATCCATGCAAGCATCTATAAACAACTTAAATTTAATGCATTTTTATTTAGTGTCGAGTATGAATAGACTACATAGATTTGCATTTGAAAATAAAACATTCTATCTTTATTTAACCTTAGGCTAAAGGTTCGCAGCCAAAACTGGCATCAATTTATCTGATATATTGATGCATTCAATGTAATACGAAATACGGCAGCACCAAAAAGTTAAGAGAAGAAATTGCCTCTTGTCAAATAGGAATATGACATCTATCTGACAAGAAGAGCAATAAAAAAAAAAAACTCCATAGAAAGGAACTGCATTCTCCATCTTATAATTCCTTCCATAGGCAAACGGGTGAGTGCGGTGTATGAAATGATTCTGCCCGTAGTGAATCTGATATTACATCTACTAATCACACCAATATATCCAATCCATTGACCCAATTTAACAACGACACAAATAACCTAAGATTACCCTCCCCTAATATAACTTTACAAATCTATACAGCCATTCACGCCCAACTTAAGTTTAACATTGATATATTTTAATTTATCGGAAAACAGAAATCATAAATAAACTTAAAGAACAAAATTAAATAAATGGAAATGATTTTAAACAAATAAATAAAAAATATATCAAATAACATTTTAACTACTTTAGTCAGATAGGAAACTAATGCAATTATTTTAAATACGAAAAGTTTTTAATTTAATGTTCATTAATTGTAAAGTTCTTACGGTTTTAAACAGTTCATCTTTATCTGTCATTTGTAAGTTTGAACGGGAATTCCCACGCCGTCCTGAAGATATTGGTATCCATTTAGCCATTGCTTTATTTATTCATCCGGAGGTTTTTGCTTTAACTGGTCCTCAATGAAGAAAACGATGTTTCACTCCCTTTTCTTTAACAGCTGAAGGAATTGAAAGTGCGTCTTTCAATCCCTTCACCTCCAACTCCGTACTAATACATATAGTCACATCGTAATAATCATTAATAATTTTCAAACTTGTCCTTTTATATTAATTTGAAGGATTGAAGTTACATTACATCATCGATGCGATGGTCCTTTCACTGAGGTTCGATGCCATAGGGATTTCTTCTTATTTGCTAACAGTTTCTATTGTTTTCCTATCTGACCGATGTTTTTACATTTAAATGCCCAAGGCTGGTTTACATTTAACTAATTAAAACAATCATTTCCATTTCTGATTAATTAATGTGTTTTCCAAGATTAAAAATATATTTTTATCTTTAAATCTTTTTAAGTTTTTGTTTTTAAAATACTTTTTCTTTAATAAAGTTTTATTTTAATAATTATTTATCTGTGCGATTTTATATATATATGCGAGTTTAAGATAATTTTTATTTTTTTAATTCTTAAAAAAAAAAGTTTTTATTGGCGAACTTTTTTTTTTTTTATATGTTTACTAATAAAAAATAATGTAACGTACATATGTGCCCATTACAATATATATATATATATATATATATTATTTAAGCTTCCAGAAAAGTATATGTTATTTAAAAATGTAATTAATTTATGATAAAAAGAAAATAAGATGCGTTGTTGAGTTATTGCTATACTCATTTTAATCTACAACTTTATTAATTTACATTTAAAAACACAAAAGTGCTACTAACATATGATTGTGGTAATAATAAAATTATAAATTGACACAAATACAATAGCAAATAGAAATGCTATTAATGCATATAAGGAAAATGTTATTAAAAACCTTTGAATAAAATATTTTCTCAAATTTTCCATTATATTACAATTGTATTTGTATGTTGTGATGAGCACAATATCATTCATTTGATCAATTCAGATAAATATGTGTTTTTATATTTTCAGATAAGAATTGATAGATATATTACTATTCATAGTTTGATTGTTACCTGAGTTATCCATAAGATGTATGATCCTGTGGAAATATTCTAGGCTTATTTATATATGTTCAGATTCTTGGAAACATTCAAACTTTATCTATATTCAAATCCAGATTACATAGCAGGCATTTTATGTATTATTTAGACTATAAATTTTCTGCTGATAATTATATAATCTTTATTATAATAATATGCAGATATACTGATAATAATCAAAAAATGCTAACAGTAATTTGATAATATAATGTTGTGTTATTTAATAAACATGAAGAGCTTTGAGAAAATGTTTAAAAAATATGAAAAACAATTGTAAAATAGGAATTAAGTGTGCATATATATTTGTATCATTGGGTTGAAATCATTCTATGTAAATTTTAAAAAGTTTTAAATTCCAAATGGCTTTTGATTTTTTTAAATAACTATTCCATTGCCAAACTAGATATACAAATAATGCTATTATAATAAAAATTATTTAGTTATTTTATAAATTAATACATTGTACAGGCTTAAACCTGCATTTATATATGTAATAAATGTGGGATTCGAACTCAGACTTTGGCACGACCCACTACTCTCAGTGCCATCTCATAACGCTGATGCACCTGATCACACATATGTTGCTAGAAGATAAAACAAGAATGGAAATCAAGTTTTTTCCATTTGAAAGTTGACAAAAATAATAAGCAACATTATTTTTGGTTACTGTTTCTCTATTAATTTTGTGGAGTTGTGTTTTATCTGTAGAGAATTATTTTTTTTTTTTAAATTTTGTATAATAAAATATAAAATATTAGATTGTTAAATGAAAGTTAGAGAAAATTTGAATATTGAGTTGTAATAATAAGATATAAAGTTGAAAAACTAAGTTAAATAATTCATATTTAATGCTTGTGAATGTATTATTTGCAATTGCATAAACTATATTAAGGAGGTATGCTTCTGCAGAAATGTTGAATAAATACATTAATACAACGACATATCTTTAAATATATAAAGTATAAAGTTAATATAAAATATATAATTTAATGAGTAGCATTTTAATGAATGTCACTGTAAACTGATGTAATAAAAATATGAGAAATAATGCCAACATATTTAAAGAATAATTTTTTTAAATAAAATTAAAATAAAATTCTAAGAAAAAATTAATTAATTATGAATATTATAAAATGAAAGTAAATAAAATCCATTAGATTGTTTTTAACATATAAATGAATATCTAACATCAAAAAAGATTTCTAACAATAAATATTATATTGTTTCATACAAAAAGCACATCATTATTAACCTAATGTAATACTTATATATATATATATATATATATATATATATATATATATATATATATATATATATATATATATATATATATATTATATATATATATATATTGATTATCTATTAGAGTCATATATCTAAAGACATCTAGCCTGTTATTGAATTGTAATTATATATATATTAGAAAAAAATAAAATATAACAATATTATTATGCATTTAGATAACATATCAATAAGTAAAAGTAATGTTTTTTTATTATTTATAGTTTATTGCCAATTATTATGAATATAGATCTGTGTATATTTTCAAACTTGCAAACTTGAAAATAATTGTAAAAATTAATGTCACATGATAGATTCTTTAAACAAAGCAAAACTCTCCATACAGTAGTGCCATCTTGTGCCAACAAGAGCAATCAGTGGATGCCAGAAGGTTTGTGCATAAAATCCCTATCTAGTGCCTACTCACCCAATACCCCCAGACTAGTTTCTGGCTTGTGGTCTTCATCAATGAGGAGCCTTGGATCTGAGAGCACTGCACCTAGATCTTAGGATTAATGCAACCCTTCAGCAGCCACCTTTTAACTCTACTTAGCTACAAAACTAGGAGAATGAAATTGAAAACACAATATTTTCAATCTAAGCTCAATAACTTATATAATCATATGGGTCTGAACTCAATTCAGCACCCATACATTTTGGTGTCTTTGGCTCTTTAACAACCATAGCCACCACTATCCAGAAACTAGTCTGGGGATATTGGATGAGTGGGCACTAGATAGGAATTTTATGCACAAGCCTTCTGGCATCCATTGATTGCTCTTTTTGGCACAAGATGGCACTACTGTATGGAGAGTTTTGTTTTGTTTAATAACAATTATGCGCTAGTATGAGATAGTGATCATGTGATGTTTAGTGGTTTAACACCCATCCTGACTAATAGGATAGTGGCGGCTATGGTTGTTAAAGAGCCAAAGACACCAAAATGTATGGGTGCTGAATTGAGTTCAGACCCATATGACTATATAAGCTATTGAGCTTAGATTGAAAATATTATTGTGTTTTCAATTTCATTCTCATAGTTTGTAGTTAAGTAGAGTTAAAAGGTGGCTGTTGGAGGGTTGCATTAGATCCTAAAATCTAGGTGCAGTGCTCTCAGATCCAAGGCTCCTCACTTATGAAGGCCACAAGTCAGAAACTAGTCTGGGAATATTGGATGATTAGACAATAGATAGGGATTTTATGCACAAGCCTCCTGGCATCCATTGATTGCTCTTGTTGGCACAAGATGACACTACTGTATGGAGAGTTTTGCTTTGTTTAATAACAATTATGTGCTAGTATGAGATAGAGATCATGTGATGTTTAATGATAGATTTTTCATATACAAGAATGTTGAAATAAATAAACTATATAACAAATGCTAACACCAAAATTGGGAATTTTATTAACACAGACAAAATGTATAATCTCTTTTAATAGTCTGCAAAGTTCTTAAGTATCAATCAATTTGGGAAATAATAACTAGCAAGAATAAAATGTTTTATTGCAAATATAAGTATCAGTTACCTTAACTTACTTTTATTTGTGCAAGGCAAATGCATTATGCATTCACTTTTACAAACCATGAGAAAGATTAAAACATATTATGTAAGAAATATTTTGCATTTCCAAGTTACTGCAATAAAATATCAGATAAATAGACACTTTTCATATCAGAATGGAAAAACACATAATCAATCTTGAAAGAGTTTGCTTCCAAATCAGAAACTGTCATTGCCTTGTGAAAATTAATGTTTATTGTTATTAATATTTGCAACATTATTTATTTCATTACAGATTGATAAAAAAAATTACTTTTTTGTCAGTATGAATATCCCAATTCAGATATTAATTTTTGTGAAATTTGCCTATTTATTTCAATATTTCTCTATATGAAGTGTCTCTTATCTGACATTAATATATAACTAATATATATATATATGTGTGTGTGTGTGTGCATGTGTGTAATATAGATAGGTAGGTAGGTATGTAAGTAGGTAGGTAGGTAGGCAGGCAGGCAGGCATACAGACAGACTGACAGATAGATAGATAGATAGATAGATAGATAGATAGATAGATAGATAGATAGATAGATAGATAGATAGATAGATAGATAGATAGATAGATAGATAGATAGATAGATAGATAGATAGATAGATAGATAGATTGATTGATAGATAGATAGATAGATAGATAGATAGATAGATAGATAGATAGATAGATAGATAGATAGATAGATAGATAGATAGGTAGGTAGGTAGGTAGGTAGGTAGGTAGGTAGGTAGATAGGTAGATAGATAGGTAGATAGATAGATAGATAGATAGATAGATAGATAGATAGATAGATAGATAGATAGATAGATAGATAGATAGATAGATAGGTACACCTGCATGTATACATAACATATATTATAATGCATGAATAAAACAAACTTTTTGGCTTATTTGTTTATTATATTTAATGAGTTATATATAGACACAGATGATACAATTAACCGAATAATACTTGATAACAGTTCATACACAAACATATATATATATATTGTAACCAAAATCCCCGGAGCCGTCCACCCTGATGGCCAAAAGCTGTAACCAAAATATCTCGAAGCCCCACGTTGGGCGCCAAAAGCTGTAACCAAAATCCCCGGAGCTGTCCACCCTGATGGCTCACAAAGGTAGTAACCAACCTTCCACCACCCCTCCAACTACCCATCATCATGCCGTACTTGTTGTGGCACTATAAATTGTAACCGTAAATTGTGTAATCTCAACTACGTAACGTAAGTGCACTAGGACTTACAACCTTGGTCACTGATCAACTCTCATTGCACATTATCAGCTATTAAGAGCTGTATCCAAAAGCATATCATACTATTTATTTTATGCACAAAAGACCACAATCAACATCTGGGGCAATTTACTACAGACAAAATTAATGAATTAACCTAACTTTTTATAATTTATTTGATCGCAGCCAGGGTATACCGCGAAGACCTATCATAGTATTATTATAAAACATATTAAACAAATTATAAGTGCAATTTTATCACCCTTAAACCTCAATTTGCGATTTTTATAGTATGCGACCCTATGGCCGACCATGTACAAGATAGCGTAATTTGTGGAACCACATAAAATTATGAAATTTTAAATCATCTATATGATTTCTGAGACAGATGCTAGTCCAGGTAAAGCTTTGCAATTAATAAACATGAATAATTAGGTTCTTTTATAATTTAATATATCATTGAGACTCTTATTGTATTGACGAATGAAAATTTAAAAATGTTAAGTAAATATATTTAATCATATCATTATTGAATAAATCTGTTCACAAGTTTAATAATTAATTTGTATTTTATACTAGAATCAACTACGCAAAGCCACAATGATGGAACAGGTAAATGGGATTTTATTGTACCTTACCAATCATATACTACCAAAGACGAAAAGCATCTTAATGTTTTCTCAAAATATTAATAAATTCTTATATCATGTAGACAATAATATGTAATTCAATGTATGCTCTATAATGTATGCTCTATCCAAAGTTTATGATTTCTGATGTTATGAATGACACATAGCAACGGCACAGTAAGTTTAATTATAAATCAACTTTTATTTACAAACTTTATGAACAATAAATAGTTAATTTCAATATTTTAAATAAAACATAAATAAACAAATAAATAAATAAATGATAGTTCCATTAACTTTCTTCAATACATTTATAGGTATAGTTTTAAAAAACCTAATCATACCTTATTCAATCTAATGTGATGAACATTGAGACAATTATTAAATTTAGCATTAACTTATGAAATATTGAACGTCATTTCCAGATTCAATAACTTCCTACTGTAAACTTATAATCATATAATAAAGAATATGATGTTTGTATGTTTTAGCTATAATGTAATCATTAATTAAAATGAAAATGTAAACTTACACTCCGGTAGATAATAATTAACCAACAGTTAATTATCATGAAGTACTTGAATAGAATGTCCTGTTGCCATTTATCAATCTAACCGATAAATTATGCTTACAAATGAAGAAGATGATTTGGCAGATTAACTAAAATACTTTGCCCAACTTATATCTGTGAAGCAAACATATTCCTGTGGATGTATTCATCTACACGTAGGAATTAAATAATACTAACGTTTTGCGTATTTAAACACTATCATAAAGTCATACGTATAATCACACAATTCCGCGGATTAACCACCAGCGCAGGAATGTGTGTAAAATACAAAATGGCAATTAAAATAATCTGCGGATTAACCACCAGCACAGATTAAAGCCTTTAACATACTAAAACAACATTATAATTTACTTCACATTAAAGTGCAAAATCATCCTCCTCAATTCTTCTGACTATTCAGAATACACTGACACTTTAGCACATGTGGGTTCTTGCTTAACAATATGTCACAATAATCAGGACAACTAATGTACTACTTATCTTGCTTAAAATAAACATGTGTAATATAATATAAATAATATTGGCATGGGAATATAAATCTGGAAAGAATCACAAAATATCTCACAAAGATTACTACATCTCATGAATTCATTAAGCACTGTTTAAGCTTTCTCCGCAAGCGCTATTCTTTTGAATAAATATTTTATTCAACCTTTATTAATTTAAATCTAACAAATATAACTTATGAACTTCATATGCGAGTTCATATAACGATAAAATTAAATAAATGTATTATTCATTAACATATAACATTTAACGGTGTGTGTGTGTGATAAAACTAAATGTAAAGCATTTTATAGTTCAAATACATGAATTTTAGCAGATGTGTATCACAAATTGGATTGTATAGCATTTTGTAACTCCTAATGTGATCCGTGGAATCCATGTACAATGTGTAGAATAATAAGTATATGAGGTAATAGCTATAACTGTAGTTAAATTCCATACATGCAATTATATCCATTTGATTAGTTATTAAAGCAATATTAGATTAACGATTTGCGTGGCTCTCCAAACATGAAACAATTTTAAAACAGGATACACAGAATTTAAATGAAAATGTTTTTCATAAAGTTATTAATCCCTACATCTCTCTATCAAAAGTGTTCCAAGTTTATCCTATCCATGCAAGTATTTATTTATCCATTGCGTTAATCCAGGAATAACCAATTACAGCAATTACTTTATTCATTTTAAACTGACGATACAATTATAAAATAGCTTTGTTTAATTATTTAAAGAATGTTTATGATCCAAATGTTAAACAAATTAACTAGCAATTATTACTGGCATTATAAAATTAATTATCAATCAATAATATATTTTATTAGAATTAAAGAACGGAAATATTAAAAGATTTTGACAAATTTAACGCTTTACTTTATTTTAACTTAAACTTTTTTCTTTTTTAAAAAACAAATTTTCATTTTAATAAAACTTCTGTAATTAAAACACTGATTCAAATTTTCCAAATTGTAGAATAATAAATATTTAAAAACATACCAAATTCTTGTATTTAATTCTTTCAAACTGGGAAGCTCCGACATTTCAAAAATGCGATATTGGAAAACGCTACGGTGATTTGATTCAGTTGGCCGAACGACTTGAAAAGATCTTTAAGTTTTAGTGATCCATCTTAATTAGATACCACTAAGTTATTTTATGTTTATAGCAAATTTTGTGGTAGTCTATTTACTTATTAACGGTTTCAAAATCAGCTCAGCAAATTTTACACCATTTGCCTTTACCGTTTCTTTTCTTTCTCCCACCAAAAGACAAACTAACAGACGATATTCTCCTAGAAATTCGCGCTCTTTTCTTTTATTACATTGAGACGCCTACGTAATTATTGTATTTATTTAATAATTTATTTTAATTGAACAAATGGTTTTATTTTAATTTAATAGAAATAATAATTTAAGATTACTTTAAATAAATAAAAACAAAATATTATTTTTAATAATATTTTACCAAATTTTAATATGTTGTAAAAATTTTAAAAAGTTAAACATTCTGATATGAGTTAGCATATGGAATGAAGCAAATTGAAAATTATTAAAATAATATCAGAAAGTAATCTGTTCAAGTGCGAATCAAGCCAACCAAATCACCAAGAGAAGAAAGAGAAATTTTTATATAAGTTACATCAATTAATATATTTTCTACTAAAATATATGGTTACAATATATATTGTACCATAATTGTGGTACAATTGGCATTGGCATTTTAGAATTAAAATATTAAATTTCTGAGAAAAATTAAATAGGCATTTTTATAAATTCTTTTTGGTTTATTTGTGTAAATTGTATTTTCTATTTACACATTTAAAAAAAAAAATCTTTTGATTTTACTGAGATAAGAATGTAGTATTTTATCTTCAAGCAATTATAATTACTTAAATTGAAATTACAGCATTCTTTTACCATTAATTGAATAATGATGGTAACTTAAGGAGGGAAAAGATAATTTTGAAAACAAAAATAAAATAAAAATGTGTAAATTGATAAAAGTTAAAATGGGAATAAAAAATAAAAGAAAAGGTGTAAACAGAATGTGTGTCGTGAACTCAAATCAGGAGGACTATAAAAGAGGGAATATTGATGAGGAGTATTTTTCCTCAGGTTCTGTGTGGTACCAAATAGCAATTTGCAATAAATTGATTTTTTTTTCTACAGAGCCACTACAAGATGCCCCATTATATTCTCACCAGCAGATTTCACTGTTATCAAATGTGAGTAAAGAATAGTTCATTCGCTGACACTTTCTTTCTTCCTGGAGTCGCAATAATGTCATGATTAAATCCTATCATGTAACTGAATCTTAGAACCCCAGACTGCATACCAAGATACTGTGACAAGGCTATACAATGTATTCCACTAAAGACAAGCCATATACAGTAACTTACACAGTGATAGAAATAAGCAGTTGAAATTTACTGGTAAGAAACTTTCTTTTGTGTGACGACATACAGATAATTATAAGTACTGTTAAAATGCTGTAATAAATCTGATTAAAAATAGAATTAAGATAAATTCTGAGAACAACAAAAATTTACTTTCAAAAAACAAGGTAGTTTGGTATTACAAACTCAAATATATTTGTCTAGAGTTTCCTATTAGATGTAAAAGGGTTTACATTTTTTATTCTCTTACTTATTATTCCTAATAAATGTGTGCTGAAATTATAAATTTAATAAATCATAGAAATATAATTTATTCCATGTTTATTCTATTTAATTGTTATAGTAAAATAAGTTTATCAAATATAAATGTCAATGCCTTATCATAAATTACAATCATCCAGAAGGCAGTAATTCAACACGCCATCATGATCATTATAAATAAAGAGGGGAGACCCAGTAGATTCATATATAGAATCTTCACCTCTATTAAATAAATAAAAACAGTTTCTTCTCTATTATTAAAACTTAGTTAAAATAAACTGGATTGTTTGACTAGAAAAAATAGTTATGTTATCGGGATTACTTAGCATATTCAAATAAATGAATTATCAATTGCGAACATAACTTGGTCAACAAATACATTAAAATTAAAGTGTATAAACCTTGAATTACTGATAAATGGTAAATATATATATATATATATATATATATATATATATATATATATATAATTACATAAGATTTCAAGATTATCTACACCATAATCTTTTAATCTGATGTCAGATAAACTTTATAAGTAGAAGATAAATTTCATTACTTTTAACTCCAGTCTAAAATCTTAATATAGATAAAAAAAAGTTGATACTTAGACAATAACAGATTGAAATTTTTAAATTCCTAAATGTTTAAATAAACCCCATTAAATAGACAAATATAACTTGATTTTTTTCAAATAGGTTAATAGTTATTATTTTTTAAACTTTCAAATATTATTATTTGGGTAATAATCTGATTTTCCACAAAGCCAGATAAACCATAAATCTAATTCATGTAATAACACTCCACCTTATCTGTATTATAAATTTTCAATTTGTTCTCAAGGCAATCTCTCTCTCTCTCTCTCTCTCTCTCTCTCTATATATATATATATATATATATATATATATATATATATATATATATATATAAATAACTACAACCATTAAATGTCTGTATTTTTAAATTATATAATAATAATTCAAACAAATATATTTAACACAGTATTCAAAATTAAATAATATATTCTTTACCAGAAGTACTTTCAATTGTTTCACTGACAATCTTTATCAACTGTTAATACAAACGTTTGTATTAACAGTTGATAAAGATTGTCAGTGAAACAATTGAAAGTACTTCTGGTAAAGAATATATTATTTAATTTTGAATACTGTGTTAAATATATTTCTTTGAATTATTAATATATATATATATATATATATATATATTGTACCGGTATAAATCCACCACGCTTACTCATACACAGTACCCGAGTTCAAACCCAGCCCACGTTTAAGAATAAATTCCAAAACGCCAACTGAATTCCAACC
>JAQFVV010002697.1:0-20757 GCA_028023455.1 Epiperipatus broadwayi | reverse complement strand
TTTTAATCTAGATATAAACATAAATCTTTCATAAAAATAAGTATACCTGATTTTAATCCAGATATAAATAATAATTTTAATAAAATTTAGTACACCTGTTTTTAATAATCATAAAATGTAGTGATGTTTTTAAAGTATGTGTGTGTGTAGAAATAGAAAATTTAAGTATATATGTTGATATAGTTTTTGGGGTAATAAAAGACAAACACTTCTTCAGGATATTACAAACCAAAATGTTCTAGCAAATAAATTACTACAGAAATGGTGGTAGTAGTAAACTATTCACTGTGCAGCCTGTGTTGGCGCTGTTTCTGTGTAAAAACACAGAATTATACCGCTGTTGCGGCCGAACCTATGGCTAATAAATGAGTGATCATTAATATACGATTAGATCGTATGTAGTGGTTATAATATGCGGCCAATTACTTCTGCGTATCAATAACACTACATCTACTAACAATACTATGATCGTATAGTTTGCCGTTGATTTCATTGCGGGTTCCAAATTCCTATGCATATTGGCAAAATTTGTATAATCGTTAAAATTTCAGATGAGGGCGTGAGCATTGTCTTCTTTTCAAGTGTTTATTTGTTGATGTTTATGATTTTCTGTATTTCCCAACTGAAGATTTTCGCGTACTAGTAATTTTCAGCGTATATATTGATATTTGTCAAAAATTTTTTTGGCTAATTTTGGCTTTTTTGGGGGTCAAAAAAGACAAAAGTAAAATTTCTCAAGCTCTCTGGCAGATGATTGGAGTTGTTTGCAGAAAAGTACCGTTTCTGTCGTGACTCGGACAAGAGTTGAAAAAGAAGAACAAAATGTCTACCATGTTATTATATTTGTGGGACGTCCCAAACAGAGAAAGTGAGGCAGTTGCATTTTTTCAAGCCCAAAACCTCCTACCATTCATTACAGTTGATTTAGTTCAGTCATATGTGGTTAATAAATTTATTTTCTGGAAAGAATTTGTGTATTGTTTGCGATTATTTTTATCTGTAAATCATGTAATCATGTAATTAACACCCAGAATGACAATGTTAAAAAGGGGCAGCGTAGTTTGTTGGACATCTCTTGATTGATTGATTTATTTAAAAAAAAAAAAAATTTCTTCTTTTGACATACCTATTCGTTCCGTTTAGAAAAAAAGAGTTGTTGTTGTTTTAAATCAATAAACAGCACGTTAAGTAGATTTTAAAAATTAACCCCAGTTTAATTTTTGTTGTTAAAAAAGAATAAAAATACCGGATGTTTTATTGAAAAAGGTAAAACTGTCCCTTATTACTTAGAAATGTACAGATCCAAACCAAAAATAAAAGACATGTAAAAAAAGACAGTAGATTTAGAGTGGAAATCCCCCCCCCCCCCCCCCCCCCCAATAAAGGCCTATGTCAAAATTTATGTCACTTTTTTTTAGATCCAAAAAAGGTCAAAAGTCTCCTTCATAGTTTTAAATTTATCAAATGAAAACAAAAAAAAAAAATTATGTCCAAAACAAACAACAACAATATATTAAATATTAAATAAAAAATATTACAGCCGTATATTAAAATACGATCTATTAGATTAAAAAAATCTAGTAACCCGGTAATGTTATAACACTCTGTTTTTAATTATAAACAGCACCACCAAAGGCTGCACAGTTAATAGTTTACTAGAACCGAAATGGTTTATGAAAATTGCTGGTAGACATTCTTAATAATATCCAGCAACTTATTCCAAAGAGCAATGATTAAAATCATAAAATGGTTACATATTATGTGTAGTCTTAGTAATAATCAGGATTGACCACTTGTTGCTTTTTGATAGACAAGCCATTTATAAGTGGTGAGGGTCATCTACCTGATGGTTCATACTCTTTTTACACCAGAAAATACAGGTCAGTGATTGATCTATTCTTCTATATGCCAGACATAAATTTTCTCATCACAGCAAAATTAGATCATATGGTCTTTTCAGACCATCTTGCACCAGTAGTTCAGATTGAAGCTGCTAATAATGTTGTCACTCCTGCTTGCAACACCATCAGAATGTTGACAAAATCGAATATAACAGAAGCCATACCATAAGAGGTTTATATATATATTTAAAAAAAATAGATGTACTTGCCAGACCTGTAGAGGAAGCATTCTTCAATCGATGATTTCCCACCATACAATCAATAGAAAAAGGTCGGTGGTGCTACCAAAAGACTTGGAAGATCTTGTCTTCAGAATGAAGGCATTTAACTCTGTCTTATTTTCTATAGATGAGATTATATCTGTTAAGCTACAATATAAGCCAAACAGAAGGCACTTACATATTATCGGTCTATAAAATGTACCAAGGTATTTCTGGCTCAGCAGAACTGTTGGACAAAAAGCTACTTCTGTTGGACACTGGGGTCTATTAATCCCCCCTACTCCCACTATCATCAATATAGATGGTGATTCCTTTGTTGGCCTGCCAATGATTAAGGAAATCCATGAACACTTTGAACAAAAATTTCATTGTCTAAGCCATGTTAATATTCCCACTGAAGACATTTTAATTTGTCAAGATGTTCATGGTACCACTGAAGATATGCTGAAAGCCAAACTCCAAGCATTTCCAGATAAAATACATTCTGGACTGCATTCTATATTGTGCTTCCCATTAGATCATCTAAGCCACTTCACAAATCTCATCCTATTTAGAATGACCAACCATTTGGCACAGAAGAGAAAAATAATCTCTTACCTATATCCTATTGCTTTAGTCCCCTTCCTAAAGATGCATGAAGATCCCCACACCCTCAAAAATATTTGGCCTATTTCTATGTTCCTGCTCATCATCAAAATCCTGGAATCTGTCATAAAAGATAAGATCCAGGATAAAATACTCCAAAATATATCTTCTTTCCAATTTGCGAAAAAACATTCTTCACCAATTTTAGCCATTGTTCAAGTTAAAATATTTATTGATTATGTTAGACAACAGAGAAAGCAGGCTGTCACAGCTATCCAGCTTGATTTCAATGCAGAATTCCACTCTGTTAACATCAGTACTCCTCTAAACCTTATAAAAGTCCATCATACCCTTGCCTCTATCATACAGATTATAGATAAACTCATGTCTAATAGAGAAATTGATGTCTCACTGAATGAAAAGCTCTCTTCATTTTTTCAAGCTAACATCCATTCTGCAAGCCCTCCCCCCCCCCAGTGATCTTCTTTTTATAGTCTACATTGATCTCCTGTTGAAAACCATTGAATAACAACTCCCTGGTTCTCTGTCTCACTGAATGGCAAGCTCTGTTCATTTTTCCAACCTAACACATCCATTCTGCATGGCTCCCCCCTCAGTATTCTTCACTTTATAGTCTACATTGATCCACTGTTGAAAGCCAGTGAACAACAACTCCCTGGTGTCTATGTATCAAGGCTTGCTAAATTGATAAAGCTCATGGCTTATATGGATGAGGTAATCATCTTTCTCCCTTCAATACCCTATTTACCTGTTATACTCCATATTAGTTCAATACACAACTGACTATGACCTCACAATCAACCCATTGAAATCAGATATATAAAAGTTATCCTCTGGTCAGAAGATTGTATCCAATTTACAGCCAACACTCAAAAGATTTTGGGCTTTGAGATATCCAAAACATACTTTCAAATTGGGTCCAAAGATATTCAAAATCACATTCTGCACTCAATGGAAAGCCTTACTAAACATCTGTCTAAAGTTTACCTTTCCTTACATGGTAAGGTAATGATTATCAATATGAAGATCATGGCCAAGCTCAACTATTACCTGCTATCATGAGAATCACTAAGTCCTTTATCAGTAAAATGAATTCTCTTGCACCCTGACTATTCAGGGGCTGTAAAGTTGTTGCAATTAGCATTAACAGGATCCAACTTTACTGGAAGTATAATGGACTTTATTATCATGCTATTCAAGCCATTCATGTTCAAAAGATATTTAATTTTATCACCAGGCTTATCAAATCATTTGGATATGAGTTAGTCATTTTGCCAGTAATCCCGATGGATAGACCATCTCCTAGAGTCAAGAACTTCCTTGATGTCATGATTGATTTGATCAAAAGCTAGATGGTAATTACAAATGATACATTTGATAACAGGATTAATATTTGACAAGCTCATACTCTCATTCACCATGTCACAATTCCCATAACACTGCTACTTGCCCTGACCAATAATAAAATCATCTCCCACTTCAGGTGCTGGGCTATGGAACTGAAATACTTATATTAAGATAAATTTAAATGCCATTAGCACTAATTGGTTTCTCTTCTATAGGCAAGTCATCAACAAAATTGACCCAATCTGCCCCCTCTGATAAACTCATGACAAAACATTTGACCATCTGGTTTGCTCATGCCCTGGACTCTGGAGGTGTAGAAGGATTATTGTTGATAACCTTAAAGTGAATTTTACCTTGTTTACCTCTCTTAAGGACAGTATTAAGACAAGATCCATCTCTACTATTAGGCTTTCATTATTCATCAACTATGCATTCTGGTCTACTCATTGTAAAATGGTTTTCAATCCTGGTGCAGTTCAAGAGGAAAAATTTTTTCTGAATAAAGTTATAAAATTTAAAAGCTGTGACATGCTCCTAGCTTCAAAAGTATTATTTGAGGAAACATGGTCTCTGATAGCATTGAAAGAATGATTGCTGGTAAAACACTTTGTTTCTTCTGTCTAATATATCACTGAAAGTGGTTTTGTTAATAATTAGAAGGTCAGATCCTTATGTTATTAAAATGGATAATATTTAACTGAACACATCAGATTTAGCATACAATACTAAAGCCTTCATAGTTGCAATGATTCTTCCAGTGGTCACTGAACTCTAGATTGACTATATGACTCTTGGTAGTGTGATGCAATTTGTCTAGGTGAGTTGGGTGTGCTTAATTGGCCTACTTGTGTGTTAGCAATAGATTGGGTATTTTCAGGTTTACCTCTTGCCCAGAATAATACTATCTTATATTTATTTAAATTCAGGTAATGTTTTTTTATGGTTGTAATTCTAGCTTTCCCTTTTAATTTACCATGTATACATAATTGTCATTGTAAACATTGTACTTGTTTAATAAATATTTGGGAAAAAATAATACTTTTCTTGTTATTACTCAGGAAAAACATGAAGAACATTAGATATATATGGTCACAAAAATATTCAATGCTAATTAGAAGAAGATCCTTTTTTCTTTGAAAGTCTAAATGTTACTGAGAAGATAAAATAGTATTGTCTTGTCCAAAATTCATGTTGTTGTATCTGCTATTATTTTATTATTATTCACAATGTGTACAAGCAAAACTCTCCATGCAGTAGTGCCATCCTGTGAAGAGTTTTGCCTGTTTAATAACAGTTATGTGCCATCATAAGTGATAGTGATCATGTGATGTTTAATGTACACAAGTTTGTATGGGAATCCCACTAACACCATGTTGAGTGCACAGACATTTAATCTCTGATTTTAAGAATTAAAAATACCACAAATTATTTATTTTCAAATGCCTGATATGACTTAAATAAAATATTGTATTAAATTTTTTAAAGGCAGGTTAAGCATGTGTATGGAGAATCAATTTTATAAAATTATTTACATCATGATAGTGCAAAATAAATTATGACTCTCACATTCAGGAGACTGTTTCTTACCAACCAAGACAAAGATTAACAATTGGGTGTTGGCGGTAATAAGAGCTCCTCTATTGCAGACCCAGGCAGCTTTACATTATGATATTTATATAGGTACCTACAACTGCCAATCATGATTAAGTAAAGGAACAATGCACCAACTGTTTGATATTGTTAGATTTTGTGAAATTAAAAGAAAAAGTAAAGATATGAATGATTTAAAAAGAGTTTATAACAGCTATTTATATTGGTAAATTGCTACAAGATATGTTGGGTTTTGGAAGATATACAATTGCATATTCTTATGAATTTGTTGATAGAATTAAAAATATAAAAATAAACGATAATGATTTGTTAGCTTCATTGGATGTAACGGAATTATATGGATCAATTGATTGTCTTGAATCTATAAATTTAATTGAAATTAATATGTCTATAAATAAACATTTAATAAATTTTATTATTGAATCACACAAATTTATAAGTGATAATATTATTACAACATATAATGATAGGTTTTATAAAATGGGTAAAGTATGTTCAATGGAATTACCTATGGTAGCACAAATTTGTAATTTTACATTGTCAAAATATGAAGATATTATATTTAATTCTTATAATTTTGAAGATATTATAATTTAAACTAGATATGTTGATGATGTTTTTTTTTGTGGTCCTAAAGACATTATTGATGTTCTTTTATATAATCTGAATAATTTAAACAATTCAAAATAGACTATTTAGAATGAACAAAATGGAAAAATATTTTTATTTTTAATTTACAAATATTTAGAGAAGCTACTGATTTAAATTATAAATCAATTATTAAACCTATTGGAGAAAGTGGATATATTCATTTTAAATCATGTGTTCCAATGATACATAAAATGGAAAGTCTGAAATCATTTTTGCATCGCAATGATAAATTATGCAAATATAAGAGTGATAAAATTTTAAATATTGAACTCTTTGCTAATGAACTTCTAAAGGTTGGTTATGATAACAACCAAATTTTGCGTACAGTAAATTCATTTAATAATAAGAAGAGTGTTTGCAGTGTTACTTTAGATAATAAAAAAATGGATATCTATGCCATTTATAAATAACATGCAATCTAAATTAATTAAGAATATATTTGAAAAAAAAGTATAAATTTCATTTTGTGTTTTTCCAAATGTTAATTGATTGATTAATAATTCTAAGATTATAAATCCTAAATTGCAAAGAAGTAATATAATTTATCAGATTTCATGTGGATGTCAGAAATTTTACATTGGTGAATCATGATGTTCTGTGGAAAAAAGATTGAAGGAGCATCAATTATTATATAATTGAATTAAAAATAATGTAAATAGTCAATTTAATACAGCTTCAGTATTCTTTGACCATGAAAAAACTTGTAATTATAAGTTTACATTTAATAGTAATGAAATACAAATATTAATGGAAGAAATAATAAAAAGAGGAAAATTAAAGAGGCAATATTAATTGATAAATATAAGAATGATGTTATTAATAGGCTTGTTGCGAATACGGCCATACACAGCTTATGGAAATATACTTAACATTAAGTTTAAAAATTTGAAATTCAGTTAAAGCTGATGAGGATTACCATGTAATTGAAAGTGCTACAAAAGAATTTAAACTATAATATTATATTTACCATTAACATATATATATATATATACACAAATCAGTTTTGAAAAATATTCTATAGCAACTTTACCCAGTGAACATCATATAAATTACATTACGTTAAAACCAGTATAATTATTACTTGTTTTGTTAAAATAGTTTGTCATGTGATTATTTTAAAAAAAAATATTGTTAAGTTTCCTAAAAGAAATAAAAACTGGTTTGATTCTCAAATAATTGCTGTTCATTTTTAAGTTGTTTATCATAAATTTTGATTAAGATTTATTAATAATTTAAATATTATAAGAAATTAGCATTAAAGACAATTGTTAAGCTTGAAATTTTGCTATCTAAAATGATATCCATTCTGTATTTATAAAATAATAAGCAAAACTAAATGATATAGTTTGCTAAAAATCTCAGATGTAAATTTTAAATAGCAACTAAAATGGTCATTCTTATATATATATATATAATCTGTTGTTAAAAATTTGGCAAAAAAGAGCATTTATAGTAAAAATAACAATACTGTGAAAAAAGTATTAATAATGGTAATTATTTATTTAACAATAAACTTGCTCTGGCACAATTAAATATACACCTGGGTCTCGTTTTACGTGATAGATAGGTTCCTCAGAAAACACGCGCAAATGAAATCGTGCAAAAATAGACGTAACTTACATTGAAAAAGGGGGGATGCGGTCTGTGATTTTTCAAAAATCACATAAAAGCAAAACACCAGCGTAAAATTACTTTAAAATTCACGCAAAAAAAATATAAGGAAATAAAATATGACTAATAAAAAATTTCAAATTTAAAAAAAACTGATACAAGACAAACTTTTTTTAACTATAATATTTAATTTGATTCAAAATAATATATTTTTATGCATAATTTACAGTACAGTAATTTACATTTTTTATACATGTTCATTTGCAAACAACTAGCGCCAACTTCACACTCATGTTGTAACAGTGGTTTTCTGGTGACAACGTAATTAATAATTAATCTTTGAGATAATGATTTTATTAATTGTTTATGAAACTAACAACTAAAAATTAAATTCTTATTTTTGTCTTTAATGTTCAATTCGGTTTAAAAATCAAATTTCACATTAATTTCAAGTCGCAGTAAGTAATTTTTAAACTGTTAATTACAATTAAAAATCAGATTTTAATTTTAATTGTCAAATTTAATTGTGCCCACTGCTATTACTGACCTTTTAAAAATAAACTTGGGGACACCAAATGATTAATAATTGATTACGTTCTTTTTTAAAAAGCAAAAACAGAATGTGGTTTAAAATGCAAAATTAACATGTACAATGTTTGAACAAATTTACATTATAATCTTGTAAAATTTAATGTGTGTATACATAAAATGTGGAAATTATGATTTTAATTTCATTATTGCTTAAAATCTTACTATTATAAAGCACTGAAAATATTGAAATTACTAAGATAAAAGTCAAATTCCAATAATGTGCTATTACTTTCAATATAACGTTAGTGCACGAAATTTATTATTTAAAGTAATAGTGCATTATCGGAGTTCATACACATGGGTCTCTTTTTACGCGGACTTATTTAACACACTTCCGGTGAAACACAAATCGCGTGACTTCAAAATCGTGTTAAATAAGTCCGCGTAAAAAGAGACCCACGTGTATGTTAAAGCAAAAAAGCTCCATTTTATAAAAATGTTCAGACTTATTTAACCAGGAAAGAATAGAGCTCAAATTTCTCTTCTTAGTCAAACAATATTTTATTAAAGACATTTTTGGAAACTTCTTTATAAGATTTGAATATATACGATTTCAGAATTAAGTGTTTATCAAAATAAAACTTTTAAGCAAAAACAAGGCATCCAGTAATTAAAAAAAAACTATTGATAATTATTTATTTAACAGTAAATTTGCTCTGACTCATTTAGTAAAAAAACAAAATGTAGTGTGCACTCTTTAATGTATGTTAAATTAAAAAAAAATGAATACAATCATAATCAATATCATTTGGGGGGGGGGGTAATGAAGTGTAGTCAGTGCTGAAGGCACAGGTACATTGTGTCCTAAGAACACACACACACATATATATATATATATAAGTATTGCACTGGAATAATCTCATAATCTATTATAATAATAAAAAAGCAATAGAGTACTCTGATTCTTGAAATAGGATATCATCAGATAAAACTTATCCAAATTCCTAAATATATTTACCAGAAAATAATAGTCTATCCTTTTTTTGTGTGTTAAAGTAAATATCATATATTTAATTTTAAATCTTAATCATTGAATTATGTTTTTGTTAATATGGACGAAAATTGTCTTCTCTCACTCTCATTGTGACATTTATAGTTACGCAGTTGGGTAGAGTGTTTAGTTACATCTGTGTATGCATTTTAACTGTAAATGTGTTCAAACTTTAAACCCGACCAGTATGCATTGAATAATGGTTTATAAATAAAAAAAACGACTATCATTTATGTAATAACTGAAATACAGGCTTATTATATACCTGTATCAATATATGGTATATGAGCACAGACTTTCACACGATCCACCACTAACCACTCTATCTCATAACACTAATAGACTTGAATACATATATGTCGAAAAGGTAAATAACCACCAATATACGTATTTCATGCCAAACCAGTAATCATCAGTTGGTCCAGATTACCATCTCTACATACATATGCAATAAGTGCTCAAATATATATTAAGATAGCCAATATTTATACTTTAATGGACAGGCTTCAATCCATTCCACACTCCAACTCTTCAACTGTCCACCCAATTGAAAATTTGATGATGGAAATGCTCAAAGGCCACCTGATGCCGAGGTTGATGGAGAGATTAAAATGTTTAGATTTCCTGCTCACTTGATGATTTGAGACTGTTCTCCGAAATGTATATATAAGGAGAGAGAACTATCTGGTGTTTGTTACTCAATAGGTGATTCGATCATGCGATCATGAAGCGCATAAGAAATGCAATGACTCAAATTATATATATATATATTTAACACAGTATTCAAAATTAAATAATATATTCTTTACCATAAGTACTTCTGGTAAAGAATATATTTAATTTTGAATACTGTGTTAAATATATTTGTTTGAATTATTATTATATGATTTAAAAATACAGACATTTAATGGTTGTAATTATTTATATATATATATGATGTTCATATCGCGATAATTTTGTGCAGGACATTAATTTTGTTTCTTTTTTTAAATTTTTAGAAATTATTTTTTTTAAAGTAAAGTCAAATTCTAAACTTTTTTGTGAGATTATTTTTTAAAAAAACTTGAAATTTGTTTTATTTTTGCTGAGTATAAAAAATCTGTTAAGAAGAAAATGTCAGTCATCTGCATTTCAAAGAGTGTTATTCATGGCTATTAATTAAATGCTTAAGAATAAGTATTTATCATTTTAGCTAAGGACCCTGATGATCAACGTACTTATTATATACTATTAGAAATCTTTTTAATTAAGTTGCTCCATCGTTGAGTTACATGATAAGAGTGGTTGAGTGGTGGATCGTGTGGAAAGTCTGTGCTCATATACCGTATATGATACAGGTATATAATAAACCTGTATTTCCGTTATTACATAAATGATAGTCGTTTTTTCCATTTATAAACCGTTATTCAATGCATACTGGTCCGGGTTTAAAGTTTTGTTTACTTTACGGAGTAAAATGCATACACAGATGTAACTAAGCACTCTACCCAACTGCGTAACTATAAATGTCACGGCTGAGTGTGAGAGAAGACAATTTTCGTCCGTATTAACAAGACATAATTCAATGATTGAGATCTAAAATTAAATATATGATATTTACTTTTAACACACAAGAAAGGATAGACTATTATTTCCAGGTAAATATATTTAGGAATTTGGATAAGTTGTATCTGATGATATCCTATTTCAAAGATCAGAGTACTCTATTGCTTTTTTATTATTATAATAGATTATGAGATTATTCCAGTGCAATGCTTATATATATATATATATGTGTGTGTGTATTATTAGGACACAATGTACCTGTGCCTTCAACAAATTCTACTTACTTCGTTACCCCCCCAAAAAATGATATTGATTATGATTATATTCATTTTTTTTAATTTAACATACGTTAAGAGTGCACACTACATTTTATTTTTTTACTAAAATGAGGTCAGAGCAAATTTACTTGTTAAATAAATAATTATCAATAGTTTTTTTAATTACTGGATCGCCTTGTTTTGCTTAAAAGTTTTATTTTGATAAACACTTAATTCTGAAATCGTAAATATATTCAAAGTCTTATAAAGAAGTTTCCAAAAATGTCTTTAATAAAATGTTGTTTGACTAAGAAGAGAGTTTGAGCTCTATTCTTCCTGGTTAAATAAGTCTGAACATTTTATAAATGGGCTTTTTTTTATTTAACATACACCTGGGTCTCTTTTTACGCGGACTTATTTAACACGATTTTGAAGTTACGTGATTCGTATTTCACCGGAATTGTGTTAAATAAGTCCGCATAAAAGAGACCCATGTGTATGAACTCCCGATAATCACTATTACTTTAAATAATAAATTTGGTGCACTAACGTTATATTGAAAGTAATAGCTCATTATTGGAATTTGACTTTCATCTTAGTAATTTCAATATTTTCAGTGCTATATAATAGTAAGATTTTAAGCAATAATGAAATTAAAATCATAATTTCCACATTTTATGTATACACACATTAAATTTTACAAGATTATAATGTAAATTTGTTCAAACATTGTACATGTTAATTTTGCATTTTAAATCACGTTCTGTTTTTGCTTTTTAAAAAGAACGTAATCAATTATTAATCATTTGGTGTCCCCAAGTTTATTTTTAAAAAGGTCAGTAATAGCAGTGGGCATAATTAAATTTGACAATTAAAATTAAAATCTGATTTTTAATTGTAATTAACAGTTTAAAAATTACATTACTGCGACTTGAAATTAATGTGAAATTTGATTTTTAAACCGAATTGAAAATTAAAGACAAAAATAAGAATTTAATTTTAGTTGTTAGTTTCATAAACAATTAATAAAATCATTGTCTCAAAGATTAATTACTAATTACGTTGTCACCAGAAAACCACTGTTACAACATGAGTGTGAAGTTGGCACTAGTTGTTTGCAAACGAACGTGTATAAAAAATGTAAATTACTGTACTGTAAATTATGCATAAAAATATATTATTTTGAATCAAATTAAATATTATAGTTAAAAAAAGTTTGTCTTGTATCAGTTTTTTAAATTTGAAATTTTTATTAGTCATATTTTATTTCCTTATATTTTTTTTGGGTAATTTTAAAGTGGGTTACGCTAGTGCTTTGCTTTTATGCGATTTTTGGAAACATCACAGACCGCATCCCCCCTTTTTCAATGTAAGTTCGTCTATTTTTGCACGATTTCGTTTAGCCCGTGTTTTCTGAGGAACCTATCTATCACGTAAAACGAGACCCAGGTGTATATAAATTGTACCAGAGCAAGTTTATCGTTAAATAAATATTACCATTATTAATACTTTTTTCACAGTATTGTTATTTTAACTATAAATGCTCTTTTTTACAAATTTTTAACAACAGATTATATATATATATATAAAGGAATGACCATTTTAGTTACTAGTTAAATTTTACATCTCAAATTTTTTAGCAAACTATATCATTTGTTTTGCTTTTTTATTTTTATAAATACAGAATGGATATCATTTTAGATAGCAAAATTTCAAGCTTAACAATTGTCTTTAATGCTAATTTCTTATAATATTTGAAATTATTAATAAATCTTAATCAAAATTTATGATAAACAACTTAAAAATGAACAGCAATTATTTGAGAATCAAACCAGTTTTTATTTTTTTAGGAACTTAACAATATTTTTTTTAAAATAATCACATGACAAACTATTTTAACAAAACAAGTAATAATTATACTGGTTTTAAGTATGCAATTTATTGATTTCACTGGGTAAAGTGTGCTATAAAATATTTTTCAAAACTGATTTGTGTATATATATATATATAATCTTAATGGTAAATATAATATTATAGTTTAAATTTTTGTAGCACTTTCAATTCACATGGTGATCCTCATCAGCTTTAACTGTAATTTCAAATTTTTAAACTTAATGTTAAGTATATGTCTGTAAGCTGTGTATGGCCATATTACAACAAGCCTATTAATACATCATTCTATATTTATCAATTAATATTGCCTCTTTAATTTTCCTCCTTTTATTATTTCTTCCATTAATATTAATGTATTTCATTACTATTAAATGTAAACTTATAATTGCAAGTTTTTTCATGGTCAAAGAATACTGAGCTGTATTAAAATTACTATTTACATTATTTTTGAAATTCAATTATATAATAATTGATGCTCCTTCAATCTTTTTCCACAGAACATCACTGATTCACCAATGTAAAATTTAATATCCACTGAAATCTGATAAATTATATCACTTCTTTTGCAATTTACATTTATAATCTTAGAATTATTAATCAATCAATTAACATTTGGGGGAAGTCACAAAAAGGAAATTTATACTTTTTTCAAATATATTCTTAATTAATTTAGATTACATGTTATTTATAAATGTCTAGATATCCATTATTTCTTTATTATCTAAAGTAACATCAAAACACTATTCTTATATATTAAAGGGAATTTACAATACATAAAGGATTTGGAATTGTTATTCATAACCAACCTTTAGAAGTTCATTAGCAAAGAGTTCAATATTTAAAAATTTATCATTCTTATATTTGCATAATTTATCATTGCGATGCAAAATGATTTCCGACTTTCCATTTTATATCATTGGAACACATGATTTAAAATGAATATATCCACTTTCTCCAATAGGTTTAATAATTGATTTATAATTTAAATCAGTAGCTTCTCTAAAATATTTGTAAAATTAAAATAAAAATTTTGCTTCCATTTGTTCATTCTAAATAGTCTATTTTGAATTGTTTAAATTATTCAGATTATATAAAAGAACATCAATAATGTCTTTAGGACCACAAACATCATCAACATATCTGTTTAAATTATAATATCTTCAAAATTATAAGAATTAAATATACATATCTTCATATTTTGACAATGTCACAAATTACAAATTTAGCTACCATAGGTAATTCCAATTGAACATACTTTACCCATTTATAAAACCTATCATTATATGTTGTAATAATGTTATCACTTATAAATATTTATGATTCCAATAATAAAATTTATTAAATGTTCATTGATAGACATATTAATTTCAATTAAATTTATAGATTCAAGACAATCAATTGATCCATATATTCCGCACATCCAATGAAGCTAACAAATCATTATCGTTTATTTTTATATTTTTAATTCTATCAACAAATTCATAAAAATATACTAATTATATATCTTCCAAAACCCAAATATCTTGTAGCAATTCACCAGATAAAGAGCTGTTATAAACTCTTTTTAAATCATTCATATCTTTACTTTTTCTTTTAATTTCACAAATCTAACGTTAATATCAAACATAGTTGGTGCATTGTTCCTTTACTTAATCATAATTGCTAGGTGTAGATACCTATATAAATATTATAATGTAAAGCTGCCTCATCTGCAATAGAGGAGCTCTTAACGCTCAACACCAATTGTGAATCTTTGTCTTGGTTCAGGTAAGAAACGTCTCCTGAGTGTGAGATCATAATTTATTTTGCACTATCATGATGTAAATAATTTTATAAATGATTCTCCCCATACACATGCTTAACCTGCCTTTAAAAAGTTTAATACAATATTTGTATTTGAAGTCATATCAGCATTTGAAAATAAATAATTTGTGGTATTTTAATTCTTAAAATCAGAGATTAAATTTCTGTGCACTCCAACATGGTGTTAGTGGGATTCCCACTACAAACCTGTGTACATTAAACATCACATGATCACTATCACTTATGATGGCACATAACTGTTATTAAACAGGCAAAACTCTTCACAGGATAGCACTACCAAATGGAGAGTTTTGCTTTGTACCACATTGTGAATAATAATAAAATAATACAGATACAACAACATGAATTTTAGACAAGACAATACTATTTTATCTTCTCAGTAAAGGTTAGACTTTCAAAGAAAAAAGGATCTTCTTCTAATTAGCATTGAATATTTACCTGACCATATATATCTAATGTTCCCTTCCATGTTTTCTGAGTAATAACAAGAAAAGTATTATTTTTCCCAAATATTTATTAAACAAGTACGTGTTTGCAATGACAATTATGTATACATGGTAAATTAAAAGGGAAAGCTAGAATTACAACCATAAAAAAAACATTACCAATTTAATAATATATAAAATAGTGTTATCTAGGGAAGGGGTAAACCTGAAATACCCAATCTATTGCTAACACACAAGTAGGCCAATTAACACCAGCTCACCTAGACAAGTTACATCACACTACCACGAGTCCTATAGTCAATCTAGAGTTCGGTAATCACTGGAAGAATCATTGCAACTAGGAAAGCTTTAGTATTGTATGCTAAATCTGATGTGTCCAGTTAAATATTATCCATTTTAATAACATAAGGATCTGACCTTCTAAAATTTATTAACAAAACCACTTTCAGTGATATATTAGACAGAAGAAACAAAGTGTTTTACCAGCAATCATTCTTTCAATGCTATCAGTGACCATGTTTCCTCAAATAATGCTTTGAAGCTAGGAGCATGTCACAGCTTTAAATTTTATAACTTTTTATTCAGGAAAATTAATAATCTTGAACTACACCAGGGTTGAAAACCATTTTACAATGAGTAGACCTAGAATGCATAGTTGATGAATAATGAAAGCCTAGAGTAGAGATGGATCAGCTCTTAATACTGTCCTTGAGAGGTAAACAAGGTAAAATTCACTTTAAGGTTATCAACAATAATCCTTCTACACCTCAGAGTCCAGTGCATGAGCAACCTGATGGTCTAAGTCTGGCTTGAGTTTATCAGAGATTGGGTCAATTTGTGATGACTTTTTGAATAGAAGAGAAACCAATTATGTTAACGGCATTTAAATTTCATCTTAATATAAGTATTTCAGTTCCATAGCCCAGCACCTAAGTGGGAGATGATTTTATTGTTGTCAGAGCAAGTAGCAGTGTTAAAGGAATTGTGACAATGGTGAATCAGAGTATGAGCATGTCAAATATTAATCCTGTTATCAAATGTATCATTTGTAATTACCATCTAGCTTTTGATCAAATCAATCACACATAAGGTTCTTGACTCTAAGGAGATGGTCTATCCATCGGGATTACTGTCTTGCACTAACTCATATCCGAATATTTAATAAGCCTGGTGATAAAAATTAAATATCTTTTGGACATGAATGGTCAACAATAGCATGATAATAAGAGTCCATTGTACTTCCAGTAAAGTTGGATCCTGTTAATGCTAATTGATAAACTTAACTTTAGCTTTCCCTGAATAGTCAGGGGTGCAAGAGAATTCATTTTACTGATAAAAAGGACTAGTGATTCAACATGATAGCAGGTAATAGTTGAGCATTGGCCATTAATCTTCATGGTGATAACCATTACCTTCCCAGTGTAAGGAAAGGTAAACTTTGGAACAGATGTTTATTAAGGCTTTCCATTGAGTGCGGAATGTGATTTCAGATATCTTTGAACCCAATTTGAAAGTATACTTTGGTTAGTCTCAAAGCCCAAATCTTTTGATTGTTTAGCTGTAAATTGGATACAATCTTCAAACCAGAGGATAAGTTCTACATATCTGATTTCAATGGGTTGATTGTGAAAGTCGTAGTCAGTTGTGGGGTATTGAACTAATATGGAGTAAAACAGGTAAATAGGGTAATGAAGGGAGAAAGATGATTACATAATCCATATAAGCCATGAGGTGTTCAATGTTTACTCCATCGGTAAGCCCTTTGATATACATAGACACCAGGGAGTTGTTGTTCACTGGTCTGTCTTCAGCTGTGAAAATCAATGTAGACCATAAAGTGAAGAATACTGAGGGGGGAGTCAGCAGAAATGGATGTTAGGTTGGAAAATGAACAGTGAGCTTGCCATTCAGTGGAGACAGAGAACCAGGGAATAGTTATTCAATAGATTCAACAGGAGATCAATGTAGACTATAAAGAACACCACTGGGGGGGGGGAGGGCTTTGCAGAATGGACGTTAGCTTGAAAAATGAAGAGAGCTTTTCATTCAGTTTGGAACATCAATTTCTGTATTAGACATGAGATTATCTAGTGAATCTGAAGTATAGAGGCAAGAGGTATGATGGACTTTTATAAGGTATAACACTGACAGTGAAATTCTGCATTGAAATCAAGCTGGAGGGCTATGACAGCCTGCTTTCCTGATGATACAACATAATCCAATAAATATTTTTAACTTGAACAATGGCTGAAATTGGTAGAAGAATGTTTTTCTGTAAAGTGGAGACGAACATATATTTCGAGTATTTTTATCACTGGATCTTATCTTTTATGACAGATTCCAAAAGATTTGATGATGATTATGTCCAACATAGAAAGAATGAAGGCCAAATATTTTTGAGGTGTAGGGATCTTCATGCATCTTTAGGAAGGGGACTAAAGCAATAGGATAAAGGTGGGATTATTTTTCTCTTCTGTGCCAAATGGTTAGTCATTCTAAAGAGGATGAGATTTGTGAAGTAGCTTAGATGATCCCTAATGGGAAGCACAATATAGAAAGTCCATCTGGCCACCTCTAGAATGCTTGGAGTTGGCTTTCAGCATATCTTCAGTGGAAACATGAGAACATCTTGACAGTTTAAAATGTCCTCCAGTGGGAATATTAGCCTGGCTTAGACAATAGAAATTTTAGTTCAAAGTGTTCATGGATTTCCTTAATCCATTGACAGGCCAACAAAGGAATCACCATCTATATTGATGATAGTGGGAGTAGGGGGGATTAATAGAACCCAGGGTCGCAACAGAAGTAGCTTTTTGGTCCAACAGTTCTACATGAGCCAGAAATACTTTAGTATAAGGCTTTAGATAGGGTCCATAATATGTAGGTGCCTGGTCTATTTGGTTATATTGTAGCTTAACTTGGGATATGATCTCATCCATAGAAAATAAGACAGAGTTAAATGCCTTCATTCTGAAGAAAGTTTAAGTCTGTTGGTCAGATATAATTTAATCAGAGTCCTTTTTTCTATTGATTGTTTATGGTGGGAAATCATCGATAAAGAATGCTTCCTCTACAAGGTCTGGCAAATACATCTATTTTTTAAATATGATATATAAGCCTCTTATGGTATGGCTTCTGTTATATTCGATTTTGGTCAACATTCTGATGATTGTAACAAGCAGGAGTTACAACATTATTAGCAACTTCAATCTGAACTACTGGTGCAAGATGGTCTGAAGTACACCGAAGATGATCTAATTTTAACTGTGATGAGAAAATTTATGTCTGGCATAGAGGAGAATACATCATTCACTGACCTGTATTTTCTGGTGTAAAAGAGTATGAACCATCAGGTAGATGACCCTCAGCCCACTTGTAAATGGGCTATGTCTATCAAAAAGCAAACAAATGGTCAATCCTGATTATTACTAGAAGACTACACATATTATGCAACCATTTTATGATTTTAATAATGTCTTTAGGAATAAGTTGCTGGATGGTATTAAGAATGTCTACCAGCAGTTTTCATAAACCATTTCAGTTTCTAGTAAACTATTAAAACTGTGCAGCCTTGGTGGTGCTATTGTTTATAAATTAAAAACAGAGTAAGTTGTAACATTACAGGGTTACTAGATTTTTTTTTAATCTAATAGATCCTATTTTAATATCGTGCTAAACATATTTTTATTTAATATTTAATACTATGCTGTTTATTAGTTTTGGACATAATTTTTTTTGTTTTCATTTGATAAATCTAAAAAACTATAAAGGAGACTTTGACCTTTTTTTCAGATCTGCAAAATATACAGGGACTTTGATATTTTTTTTATTGGGGGTGTATATCTCCATTCAAATTCTACTGCTTTTCAATTAGTTTTCAGTTTTTTGGTTGGGGAATTATTAGATATATTTGGAAGTAATATGAGCAAAGGGAACTTTTTCAATAAAAACATCCGGTATTTTTGTCTCTTTTTAATAAACAAAATTAAACAACGTACAGATTTAAAACTCTGTGAACGTGCTGTTATTTTAAAACAACAACTCCGCCTGTTTTCGCCTAAACGGAACAGAATAGGTGTGTCAAAGAAGAAATTTTCGGTTCGTCAATCAACAATCAAGAAGATGTCCAGCAAACCACGCGCTCTTTTTACCTTTCGTCAATTGTCTGGGTAAGTTAATTTCATGATTACACAGATTATAGAATAAAATAATCTAAACAATACCTGAAATGTTTACCTTTCCAGAAAAATAAATTTATTAAATTCACATATTAAAAATAAATCTTATTCAACCAATGAATATACCGCAATCTTTGAATTTACAGCAACTAAAACCTGCCTTCACTACTATGTTTGGGACGTCTTAATAATGACAAATAATAATGATAGTGACATTTTGTTCTTCTTTTTCTAACCTTATTGTCCCAGTCACGATAGTAACCTGTTCACTTTTCTGCAAATGAAATTTAATCATCTTATCTAGAGAGGTTGAGAAATTGCATTTTTTTCTTTTTTACCTCAAAAAAGCTAAAAATAATGCAAAAAATTTTTGAATAAATGTTCTGTTAATAATACTGCTGAAAAATTACTAGCACGCAAAAATGTAAGTGGAGAAATACGAGAAAATCCCTTAAACAGCTCAAAAAATAAACACTTAAAAAAGATTACAAAGGCTCACGCCCTAGATCTTGAAATTCTAACCGACGATACAAATTAATAATCAACGTACACTTAGATTTGAAGCTAAAATAATGAAGAACAAACGACAAATTGATAATGATCATGAAAGTATAAAATAGTGAGACGTAATGCTACTGATACATAGAAAGATCAATTGGTACGTATATTATTCCACTTATATATGAAACTAATTGTAATATTAATGATCGATTAACTTAATTAGCCGTAGGATCAGCTAATAGGGTATAATTCTGTGTTTTTCACGAATTATAGGGCTGCTAAAGCTGTACAGTGAATAGTTTACTATCACCATCATTTTTATAATAAGTCATTTCATATAACATTTTGTCGTAATATCCTTATGTGCTTGTCTCATACTTAGTGTGGAAACGAGTCATCTGATATATTTAAATTTTATTTGTATCAAATAAATACACTTAAAAACATCACTACATTTTTGTTTAATTATCAAACACCATGTGGCTTCCCTCCTAAATATTATTGAAATTTATTATTTATATCTGTATTTCAAAATCATTATACTTATTTATATAAAGACGGGGTTTTATATCTAAATAAAAAT
>JAQFVV010002696.1:0-20763 GCA_028023455.1 Epiperipatus broadwayi | reverse complement strand
AAGAAAATATAGTATAAATCAAATCAACTCGTATTCCCGAAATGGAAAAACTTATCGAAACGTTAAACCTTGGTTATAATATTGCTAATAAAAAACTATTTATAGCTTATAAAAAAAGAATAATCTTTAGAAATGAGATTTAATTTCCAGATAAGGTTTTAATTTCGTTTTAACCAGCAGATATAGAATTGAGATTGGTAATATTTTTTAAAAAGTTTTTTCTAAAAAGAATATTACAACAAAAGACTAGGTTTAAATAATATAAAACAGAACAAATTTAAAGTTGTACTTTTATCAGGCAAAGGAATGTCACTGTTATCAAGGAATATGATACATAGTAAAAAATCTTTTACATATAATATTAAAAATACACAAAACTGATACCTCATCATTTTATAGTGAATACTATGGGATTTCCTACTCACGTTTCTCTAGATATGTGATGGATTTCATACAATCTATAATAAGATCTTGAAAATTACATATAAAAAGCACAATATATTTCTATATGAAAAAAATTTACAGGTTGAAACAAATTACATTCTTGTTAGTTTCAATATAATCTTTATTTTCAAGTAATCCAATCAAAGAAATTTTAAGTGTAATAAAAAATAATTACAATCTGCCATAAAATATTATCATTATGGCTAAACATTGTCTTTTGAACACTATTTCATGCCCAATACATACTCTTATAAACAGATACTTGCCATTTTGATTAGGTCTTCTACTTCCGGAATACTAATTGATTTGATTATAGAGGGCGTTGAAATACATGCTTTAAAACACATATCTAGTTTATATATATATATACTAACCTTCATCTCGTGCATCCTCACTTCCAGATAATATATGATATAAAATAAAACAGGTTCTATCTCAGTTAATAATTAATAACTAAAATATTCAGCATTAAAATTAAAATATTTCACTAGCTCAAATTTAAAATACGAATAAGGTTCAGTTTATAAAAATAAATTAAATAAATATTTAATATTTTCATGAGACTTGAAGTGAAAATACAGGTGACAAGATAGATTACATTGAGCCAATATCCCACAGGATACTACCTCAATGGCATAAGAACACTATCCCCCCTTATTACTATTTCAAATAACAAACTCATAGTATTCTTACGACTTTAATAACTTCTACTCACTAAGATTAAACTAATAATTAAATCTTAATCTTCTATTTGTAATAATCTAGCTCAATAAAATAATCTCAGGTTCATAAAGTTTATTCTAAGTTAATTTAAAAATACGGTAGTAAAATATGAGAAGGGATTTTATGTCATAATCTACTACACTTAAACTAATAATAATAAATAACAGTAATAATATTCTTCATTGTTTAACTAATTCTGTATATCTTTTCTTTTTACTATAATTTTATTACCATAATAAAATAATGAAATAATATAATATGATCTTATATCTTCATGTAATGATATAATAAATACGTGGTAGCATTTTAATAATCTGACAAACAAAATATGTGTGGCAACTGATAGCATATAATTTAATATAATATTGTGATAACTGATTTATGACCAATAAAATAATGTAAAATTATGATTATTTAATTATAATGAATACCAATAAAATATTTAAAATTCTTAAAATAATTCTCTATTTATCTTTTTGTGCAAAATTATATATTTGTTTCAATTATTATGCATATATCGTGATTTCATGCAGCGATGTGGAGAAATAAATAACTCGGACACAAAATTTTTGAAATAACAAAATTTAACAAAGTTTATTACTAACAACAAATAAATAAACAATTTATTTACACTATTTACAGTGGATATCCTTAACTTTTTTTACTTTACAGTTTGATCTACCGGGTTATATAAAAAAATAATTTATATTTCAATTATATCTTTATTTAGATTTAGGACAAAATTTAAAAAAAAATGTTACTATTTGGTTTCTCATTATGGTTAACTTATTACAAATATATTTATCTACTTTATTAGCAACAGCATTTTATCCTTAATATTATTAAACTATCTTATTTTAAAAAATTCATACTTAGAAAACATTCTATAGAAAACAAAATTTTATAATGAGTATGGATTTCTCAAAATATTAAAAAAATTTCATCTTGCAAAGTCAAAGATGTTACACAAAATATTATCCAAAATTCAGTACTAGATTTTAGTATTTATCACACAATGTTTACTAATCATAATATATTCTTCTTTAAGCCTTACTTTAGTATGATATAAGTGTAATCATCAATATATTTCTGTTAATCAATAAACAAAAAATATACTATGCATATTGTTTACATAATTTACTTTGTACTATTGTATTTTAAAAAATATGCAATACTTATTTTCTCTTAAAAAAAAATAATACTAAAGCATTTTAAAATTATTATCACTTTAAAGAAAATATCTTTGTTTAGATACTTTATTTTAAAAAAGTTTATATTTCATTTCCGAAATAAAATTCAAAATATATTCTATGATTCTTTTCTTTCCTTAGGATACTTTGGATCTTCAATTTTAAGTTATAACGTCCTATTCCTTCTAAGCAAATAAACCAATCTTATACAAAACGATAGCATAACCTAAGTTCTAAATTATTTATCATTTCTCTTAAACATATCTTACTGAACGATGCAGTTACATGAAATAAAGATAGCGAAAACAGATGCATAGGATTAAGGAAGAAAGCTAGAGTATTACTCTTAACATATCTCAAAATCATGGTACAGTGCGAAGAGGTATGACATTTACCTGCCTAATATCCTCTAGTACAGGGACGATGTTAAAGCTATTTCTTCAGCTTTATTAGAACATCAAATATTTAAAGAAATATAAACACTGTCCAAATAAAATGTGTATCAGTCATAGGGCTTTGTTAACTATGCTGATATTCACATAAAGACTAAATATTATTTCCATTCCTTATAACATCCTATTTCTTAAAAACATCATCTTGGTTTCCTGTTCACTAAGTACTTCCAAGCCACTATCTCAACATTATTTCTCAAGATTTTCCACATCTTACATCGATAAATAACTATCTGCATTTACAAAACAATAAATAAAATTCATTAATAGTTAAACAATCTAGCTGTTCCACAAGAAAAGTCTGCTTACTTCATTATTCTATATGTCGTAATCATATACAATCTACTTAGACAATATTTGAATATCCAATGACATGAAAATTTTAAAAGAATCACATAATTATTTGTTATGTTGGATTATATTACTAATAAAAAAATAATCATGGTATGCATATTTTCAAATCAATCCTATCTCATAATGTTTTTTTAAAATGTTGTATGAAATGCGGTACATATAAGTAAAAAAACTTTTACACTTCATTCTTCCAATTTATGGATGATCTAAAGAAAACAAAAAAAAATATACACTATAAATTATCAATAGTTATTATTATTACCAATAACCTTTATCTAGTCATCGTGTTCAGTAGGCTTCCTTTATCCACTTGAGCATTGCAGATATAAAAAAAATTCACACCCATACACTTTATATTAAAATATTTTTAGCTAAATTATTAGATTGTTATATTATAAAATTTTAATATTAATAAATTAATGTTTTTATGTTTTTCCTAATCTTATATAAAAAATTTAGATTTAAACTAGGTTAACAAAATAAAAGGAATCAAAACTATAATTACATATTTTCTTGACGATAGTTCCTGATAAGTCCAAAATGTTTATTATTTTCTCTAGAGTTTTTAAAAATGTTCTCCTCCAAGCGCATTAAAGTTTAAAATAAAAATAATTATTAATCCATTTAGTAAAATTTATAGAAAATAATCCTTGGTTTTAGTATTTAGGACGATAATTATTAAATCATAATATTAATTAATCCCGTGAAGTTTTTTTTTTAAGTATTTTCTCTGCCGGCGTATCCATGCATATTCCATCTAATTTAGCTTTAGTTATCCGATAAACTTTTAAGTACTATTTGTATTTTTATGGATCCATCTTTTACTCAACTATATGTTCACTTTTTTATATAAGTTTCCTTCTTAATACATTTAAACTTTCGTTTGGTATTTTTATATATCACTTTAAAAAAAAAAAAAAAAATGTTACCTTCAGAAAGGATATAACATTTTACTCCTTTTGATATAATATTATATAAAATAATTCATGCAATATACAATTGTCTTATTACTATTTAAAAAATAAATCTTGGATAGGCTTATAAATAATAATGCGTCTCCAATTTTTTCATTAGACTCCATATGATGTCCGAGCTGTGGTTTTTTATGTACCAAAACAGTTCTTCGGTGAAATATTAATAAAGCTGTATCAATAAATATTCCAAACATTTTTTCAGCATTACAACTTATATCCATTTTATTTCATAGTATATCCATTTTTATTGCGAAGTTTAGGTTAAACTTTTAGAAAAAATACGACTGGTAAGTACTTTTAAAAAATTAGAAAATCATCTCCACGAAGTTTCTAAATATATAATTTTTTTCTAAACTTTCCTTTTGCAAAATACTTCTTTAAAATTATCAATTAGTTTTTGCAAAATAAACGATAAGAAAGTACCAAAAAAAAATTGACTAAAATAAAAATTTAAAAATAAATACTATCTCTTTGATAGTTATAATTTACCTTTCTCCGGTTTCAATACATTATTAATCTCCCCTTATACCCCCGTGCAATTCATATTTATAGTCTGTAAGAATACCTATTCCTATTGGTTAATTCTTACTTTAGCTTGAGAACAAATTTACATATTTTTTAGTTTATAGTAGAATTAAATTTCAAAATTAGAAATTATGACGTAATGAACTTAAAATATTATTTAAAATATTACTTTTGAATAAATTATTATTTTATTAAAACTATTTAAACATTTAAAATAACTTTTAAAATAACATTTAATAACTTATTCCATTTCTTAATATTCAATTTATCTATTTTTATTTAAATAAAATATTTAATTTTTATATTATGAATGTATTCATCTTTATTACATCATTTAAGCATGTTATACGATAGTTAACTTAATGTTTAATACTATTTACTTTTATGATAGGCAACAATTCCATCCAATTCTATACTGCAATTTCAAAATATTTTAAACTTTATTATTAACTCAAACAAGCGTGTGTGAGAATGTATGTAATATACAAGTCACATGATTAATAACTTTGACAGACGATTTTTAATCTATTTCTCTGCCCAGTTTTATAAAATTGATACACTTATTATATTATATAAAATAATTATAAAAAATTTGGAAGAATAATTTTAAAAATATAGAATTAAATACAATTCTCACCATCATAAAGTTTATTTTTAAAATATATTATATTAATTTTGACTATTACATATGATTATAAATTTAAACACTGTATTTATTAACTTATCAGTTTTAAACTATTAAAATCGAATTTATTAAATATACTTTTAATTTTTATAGCTGTGTTATTTAATATGGCCAGCTTTTACAACCATATGAAACAATATTTTAAACTTTACATAACTATTTTTAAATAATTTGCTATAATTTTATATACTACGTACTTGCTTTAGCCTCAAATTGTACTTTAAAGATATAATTGACAAACTATAATTAATGTATTAAAAGAACATATTCTAAATTTAAAATTTTTTAGTAATTGACTGTTATAAACTATTACTGACCTATAGAAAAGGGCACTATATATATATATGAGATTAAGGTGGATTTGAATTCAGACTTTCAAGCTTCCTACAGCTATCAACTTCATCTTATACCAATGATACACATGATCACATACATATGAAAAAGGTAAATGATCTCCAATAAACGATACTTCATGCTGAACTATCACTTCTCAATTGGTCCAGATCATCATCTCCCACACACATATATAGTTAGTTATCAGTTTATATCAAGATAGCAACTCCTTAAACTTTAATGGACAGGCTTCAACTTTCTCCACCATCCAACTCTTCAGCCATCCATATCCCTGAAAATCTGATGATGGAATGCTCAAAGTCCTTGTTGATGCCAATATTATTATCATACCACTCTGACCCTCACATATAGAACTTTAATGTGTCCATTTAAATACACAGAAGAAGGATGGGTAGAATGCAGGCTGAATATGTAATATTTAAATACAAGTATATTATCTATACTGAACTTAATGTAATTAGGAGGGATTTGGCCTCAGACTATCAAGCTCCTTACAGCTATCCACACCATCTTATACAAATGATACACATGACCACATACATGTAAAGAATATAAATGATCTCCAATATACATATTTTATGCTAAATCAGCATTCATCAGTTGGTCCACACAGATATATAATCAGTGCTCAATTTATATTAAGATAGCAAATCCTCAAACCCTAATGGACATGCTTCAATCTTCTTCAGCCTTCATTATCACTGAAAATCTGAAGATGGACTTCTCAAAGCCCTTGCTGATGCCAGTATTATTGTCATATTCATGTTGACTTTAAGTCACTCTGACATCACTTCGGATTTTCAGTGATATGGATGGCTGAAGAGTTTGGAGGATGAAGAAGATTAAATCCTTTCTGTTAAAGTTTGAGAATTTGATATCTTAATATAAACAGAGCACTGATTATATATATATATGTGTGTGTGTGTGTGTGTGTGGAAGATGATAATCTGGACCAACAGATGTGCTGGTTCAACATGAAATACATATATTGGAGATCATTTATCTTTTTCACATGTATGTGATCATGTGTATCATTTCCATAAGATGGAGTGGGTAGCTGTAGGGAGCTTGAAAGTCTGAGTTCAAATCGCTCCTAATTAAATTAAGTTCAGTATAGACAATATACTTGTATTTAAATATTATATATGTGTGACAATATAATAAAGATAAGCTAGACAATTTTTTCCTCGCATATATCCATTCTCATACTAAATTCACAATGGAAACAGAGACTTAAGGGAAATTTTCAAAATACATAGAGAGAGAAATGACTGCTTTAAGATTTTCATTTCATTATTACTCAGGTCAGATTTTTGTAGCAAAAACTCTCAAGAGAAATCTTGCCTAGTGGAAGAAATAAGTTACATAAATATTATCATAATAGCTAATGGTTATATATAAAGGCTTAAGCTCAGATCCAAAACAATAATTATAAACAGTCACCAGAGCCTATGTTCCTTATATAAAATAAACTACAAATAGTATTGGATGTATTCTGAAATACCACTATATAAAAACTATGTATATTATTGCTACTAAAAAAATTAACCCTTTCATTCAAATTTAAAACGTTGATTCATCTTGAGGCCTAAGATTTCCATGTGGCATTTGTGGTGCTTTATGCAGACATGAGTAATTATCACATCATCTAGAAAAAATAATTAGCAGCACCTATTAACATCTGAACTCATACTATATTTTATGGATACTGGTCACAATATACATTTTTCTAACATCAGAAGTCTATCCAGTCTGGTTACAATTAAAAAAAACCACCAGAAGTCATCAAGATCCTTCAAAGACAAGAATGTATCAACAAACATGATAATACATCTAAGCCAACACTTAAATAAAAAAATTTCTTAAATACTATTAATCAAAAAACTCTTTTTTGCCAGATTATTAATCTACTGTCACCCTCGTCAACCTTTTCACATTCTTTTAAATTCCATTTGTGGCTTGCAGTGTCTCTATAATATTTTTAAATATACTATTCCTTTCTTAGATAATGTAGGTATGATCCAACTGAAACAAGGATACAATAGTATTATCAATCACATATGGATAAAAACAAATAATATATATATATATTGATTTGAAAACTACTTAAATTCTTATACAAAATTTTAACTCACTTTCCATATAACAATATATATATATTGTAACGAGACAGCGTTACATCAGTATTAAATCTAGGAAGCATAGATCAGAACGGGACAAATCGATAAACACACACACACCAGCAAGCAGCCTAAAACACTCGTAATTTTATTTTCGTAACTTGTAATAGTTTTCTTCCTCCCATAAATACATTTATAAAACACATTGATAAAATACAGACGGTAAACGTCTAATTAAATGATTAAAGCTTTCAGATAATAAAAAAAATAATAACAAAACAGAATTTGCTCTCCTAAATAATAAAATATAATATGCTCTCCTAAATAGTAAAATATAATTGTCAATCAAAAACACCACGGGGAATTTAAAAATGTTATTTTAGAAATATAGTTTTAACTAGAATAAAACTTAGAGAAAAGATTTGAGGAAAAGATAAAATGCTCGACTTCTAAATTTAAAATAGCTTGTATTGTTCTGGTAAAACACACGCACACACGCATGCATTCGAGGTGTGAAGGATAAGGTTGGTTGAGTGAGATTGCAAAATGAGATTGTCTCAAAATAAATATTGCCTTTAGCACAAAGAGTGAGTGAACAGGTAGCTCAAACGCGGACCTGAACGACAACTCCAGGAGCAAGGAACTCTGGGGGTAGATTGGATCCCAAGATATGGATCAACCCTTATAAATACCAGTCAAAACCTATTCAATGGTTCGATTAGATTCATTTCGATTGATACATTATCATTGCTGTTGTTTCTTCTCAGTATTCCGAGTTATCACCTGCTCGTTTTATTCCGATGCTTATGCTTTTATTTTAACAATAAAATTGTTCTGAATTAGCTTGATTTATTCCTCAGTTTGAAGATGATCATTATGAAATTAATACCAAGAGCGTCGACTGTCATGAGGGGCTAATAAACCCTTCAGTGACTGATCGGCGCTCCGCTACTGAAATATCTCCGAAGCTATGAAATTCCGATAACATCGTCGTGTGAAGTTGATGCTCCCAATAATAGAAATGTTCCGTGAAATACCCAAACTCGTCCAGACCAATCAATGTTCGTTGTAACCAAGACAAATCCTAGGTAAATATGTTTTATATTATGTTCACTCACTCAATTTAGAAACTCATAAGGCAATCTCGTAATTAACCAACATAAATTTGCACAAACAAATCTTAAAACTTTCCTCATCATGATAGTTTATCTTTGTTACAGAACTTTGTAAACATGAACTTTGAACTTAAGCGAAACTCAGGAAAGATAATATATTTTATCAACTAGAAAGGAACTTTATCTCGTTATTCGCATTATGTTATGACTAATTATGATTCTCTGTGAGCGTGAATGTATGTGCGCGTGTGTAATAAATCCATTAATAATGTTTTCTTTTCATATTTAATAAATTTGTCAATATCTCATCAAGTCGAGCATTTCTCAAATCTTTTCACACACACTCAAAACCGTAGTTTATTTATTTTTAATGACTTATCTTTGAAGTATATTTAGTTAAATTTAATTTTCATTTCGATTTATTTACTGTATTAATTATGTCAACATCGTGCCGTAAGTCACGATGTTTCTTATTTAACCTTAGTTAAGATAGATTTAAGAGCGGGCGGGTCTAGAATCAATCAAAGTAAACGTCAAATAATTATATTATATACGATAAATCGGGGGGATGAACTTGTAAGCCTTGTGTTCGGGGCGTAAACGAACCACCTCATAGGTCAGTGACAACCAATAAATGAATCTTATGCCGTAGTCGAGTAATTAGAAAACCATGCTGATTTTTCATTAGCGGACAATGCGTCTTTTCCGGGAGGAGTCGTCCGAGATCAATCATGTAACAACCTTGAGAAACCTTGTTGGTCCATGCTGGGAGTTTTGAGCTAGTGGGTGGGATTAGACTTCGAAATCGTTTTGACATGATGTAAGGTGATGCGAGTAATTAAAATCAACTTAAATAATCGTATCTGGCGCCCCCTTATGTGGATCGTGAATAACTGTCAATGTAAGAAAATAAATAAAGCCTTACGCTATGTCATGTTTATTTCGAAGCCCGTAATCTCGGTTATATAGATAGGCGGCCGGTTACATTGGCGCTTCCAACGTGAGGCTAGTATAAATGACGCTTCTAAACATAAAGATAAAGCAAATCTAGATACTAGCAAAAGCGGCCGAACCTGGGAGAAGACGCGGAAACGTTTATGTAAACAAAAGCTGAAAAAAAAAAAAAATAAACAAACGGAACAAAATCGCGGCGATTCTTAACATCGCAAATATGTAAACAAAACATCGGGAACCGGAGCAAAATAAACAAATAAATAAAACATAGCAGGAGATAAGGGAGCGGACGCCGATCGGTCGCTGTCACCATAAAACGAATAAAATCAAAAGAAAAAAGAACCACATTCCCGTAAGCAGTAGTGACAAAAGTTAGAATAGGACAAAGATAAAATAAACATCAAACCATGGAAGAAGAGACAAATGAGGACATGTGGGAACAGACGGGAGAAAGTCCCATCCAGTTTAAAAAACAGGATACGCAAAATGAAGGGGATATCAAAACCCTAATAAGGATGATGACGCAAATGATGGCCGAAATGAGGGAAGATAGAGAAGAGCGGAGAAGAGAGAGGGAAGAGTTTAGAGAGGAGATAAGGCAACTACTCGGGGGAAAGGAAAGGAAGCTAGAAGAGGACAAAGGGGAGGAGAGTAGTTTAACCCAAGTTAAGGAAGAAATAACTCAGAATGCGTCGAAGACGGACAGGACGGAGGCAGACCTGAGGGAGCTAAAGGAGAAAGTTGAGATCCTAACGGAGGACGTAGGAAAGGGCGAGAGGCATCAGGACGTGATGAAAGAAGCGATCAGGCAGACTGAAGAGGTGTGTCATGAAATTAGGCAACAACAGGACGAGGTCCGAGAGACAATGGGGGAGTGGGGACAGAGAATTCAAAGGATTGAAGCCGACCAGGGGCATGGGAACATGAGTAGAAGGATGGAAGAGATGGAGAAGAGATGGGAAAGGCAAATGTCGCAACGGGACACAAGTCATGTATGGGCGGAGAGGCAGATGAAAATCGAAATATTTAGAGCCGGGATGAACGAAAACCCAATGGACCACCTCGAAAGCGTCAGGAATCTGTTTCGAGAGCCGACGGAGAGAGAACCAGATCGAGTAAATATTGCGAGCGGCTACTTACAGGGCCCAGCGAGAGACTGGTGGAGAACGCTGGAGTTTAAACCCCGGTCATATGAGGAGTACAAGGAAGAAGTCTTACGATGTTTCTGGAACACGGCACGCCAGGAGGGGACGTATTTTCGAATCACCCGGGAGAAATATGGGGGAAGGCCCAATGAGACGGCCACACAATTTTATTATCGGCAGGTGGCGAGCCTTCAACAATTGCCTGCGTACCCTATGACAGAGACGCAGATCATATCGATAATCAGACACAATATGCCGACCACCCTTAGACGCATGATGCTGGGAAGGGATTGCAAAGGAATCCATGAAATGGGGGAATTGGTCGCGAAATTCGAACAAGAAGAGGGAATAGGGGGGTCGATGGAGGGGTCTAGTAATGAACACCCCAGAAAACGTGTACCACCGGACCGATACTAGCTAATAGGACGGAGGGAAAATGAGTTGACGACCAGGGATAGCATAAGGACAATATTCAAGGGAACGTACAGGGAAAATAGATGCCACAAACCGGGAATGACCTAGGACATGAATCGGAATATGACGTTGGATACGGAAAAAAGGAAAAAAAAAAGGAGGGGAGGATGACTAACCCCAAGCCCTGGAATAACACCGAACAAATCAAACGATCGCGAAGCAGCCTCTAGCCTATAGAGCCAACGTGTTGGCGGACCGACCGGAGAGTACCCTGCAAATCCAGGAGACGGCTGGCACAGAGGGCTCAACCTCAGTGCGGGAAATCACATAAACCATTCCGTTAGAGTTCGTGCTAGCTCACTTCCCAAACGTTGTTATTGCTGGGCGAGTCAGACTTTCCGAAATTGTAGATCGAGATCAATCATATTCTGTATCGGGGACCTCGGAAAAGTCCATCCCCATACCTCCCATCAGGGATGCACGAGACCCATTGGCCATAGTCGTCAATCGTGACATACCCTACCTTACTAAATAGTGTTATTGTATTTCTTCCGTTAAAAGTCGTGGTAAAGGGGAAGTCTGACCGCAGAGCACTTGATCCAAATTTTAAGGGAAGGCGGAGCCGCAGACGAACGGCCGGAATAGCCGCCATAAGGGGAACAGTACCGCACAAAGGAAAGGAGGACGTTGGGTCGATTCGTTGGACGCTGCACACACAAGAAAAAAAAAAAAGGGGGGATTAAGGGAACATGTGATACCAGAGGGCCGAATAATTTCGCTCCTTCACCGAGCTAAAACCCGCAGCATCGGATTTTACTCTACACCGGGCGGGGAGATATGTAACGAGACAGCGTTACATCAGTATTAAATCTAGGAAGCATAGATCAGAACGGGACAAATCGATAAACACACACACACCAGCAAGCAGCCTAAAACACTCGTAATTTTATTTTCGTAACTTGTAATAGTTTTCTTCCTCCCATAAATACATTTATAAAACACATTGATAAAATACAGACGGTAAACGTCTAATTAAATGATTAAAGCTTTCAGATAATAAAAAATAATAACAAAACATAATTTGCTCTCCTAAATAATAAAATATAATATGCTCTCCTAAATAGTAAAATATAATTGTCAATCAAAAACACCACGGGGAATTTAAAAATGTTATTTTAGAAATATAGTTTTAACTAGAATAAAACTTAGAGAAAAGATTTGAGGAAAAGATAAAATGCTCGACTTCTAAATTTAAAATAGCTTGTATTGTTCTGGTAAAACACACGCACACACGCATGCATTCGAGGTGTGAAGGATAAGGTTGGTTGAGTGAGATTGCAAAATGAGATTGTCTCAAAATAAATATTGCCTTTAGCACAAAGAGTGAGTGAACAGGTAGCTCAAACGCGGACCTGAACGACAACTCCAGGAGCAAGGAACTCTGGGGGTAGATTGGATCCCAAGATATGGATCAACCCTTATAAATACCAGTCAAAACCTATTCAATGGTTCGATTAGATTCATTTCGATTGATACATTATCATTGCTGTTGTTTCTTCTCAGTATTCCGAGTTATCACCTGCTCGTTTTATTCCGATGCTTATGCTTTTATTTTAACAATAAAATTGTTCTGAATTAGCTTGATTTATTCCTCAGTTTGAAGATGATCATTATGAAATTAATACCAAGAGCGTCGACTGTCATGAGGGGCTAATAAACCCTTCAGTGACTGATCGGCGCTCCGCTACTGAAATATCTCCGAAGCTATGAAATTCCGATAACATCGTCGTGTGAAGTTGATGCTCCCAATAATAGAAATGTTCCGTGAAATACCCAAACTCGTCCAGACCAATCAATGTTCGTTGTAACCAAGACAAATCCTAGGTAAATATGTTTTATATTATGTTCACTCACTCAATTTAGAAACTCATAAGGCAATCTCGTAATTAACCAACATAAATTTGCACAAACAAATCTTAAAACTTTCCTCATCATGATAGTTTATCTTTGTTACAGAACTTTGTAAACATGAACTTTGAACTTAAGCGAAACTCAGGAAAGATAATATATTTTATCAACTAGAAAGGAACTTTATCTCGTTATTCGCATTATGTTATGACTAATTATGATTCTCTGTGAGCGTGAATGTATGTGCGCGTGTGTAATAAATCCATTAATAATGTTTTCTTTTCATATTTAATAAATTTGTCAATATCTCATCAAGTCGAGCATTTCTCAAATCTTTTCACACACACTCAAAACCGTAGTTTATTTATTTTTAATGACTTATCTTTGAAGTATATTTAGTTAAATTTAATTTTCATTTCGATTTATTTACTGTATTAATTATGTCAACATCGTGCCGTAAGTCACGATGTTTCTTATTTAACCTTAGTTAAGATAGATTTAAGAGCGGGCGGGTCTAGAATCAATCAAAGTAAACGTCAAATAATTATATTATATACGATAAATCGGGGGGATGAACTTGTAAGCCTTGTGTTCGGGGCGTAAACGAACCACCTCATAGGTCAGTGACAACCAATAAATGAATCTTATGCCGTAGTCGAGTAATTAGAAAACCATGCTGATTTTTCATTAGCGGACAATGCGTCTTTTCCGGGAGGAGTCGTCCGAGATCAATCATGTAACAACCTTGAGAAACCTTGTTGGTCCATGCTGGGAGTTTTGAGCTAGTGGGTGGGATTAGACTTCGAAATCGTTTTGACATGATGTAAGGTGATGCGAGTAATTAAAATCAACTTAAATAATCGTATCTGGCGCCCCCTTATGTGGATCGTGAATAACTGTCAATGTAAGAAAATAAATAAAGCCTTACGCTATGTCATGTTTATTTCGAAGCCCGTAATCTCGGTTATATAGATAGGCGGCCGGTTACAATATATGTTGTTATATGGAGAGTCAGTCAAAATTTTTTATGAGAATTTAAGTAGTTTTCAAATACATATACTACAGAGGTTTCTGTTGAAAAATCATATAGAAACATACTTTATTCAGTAAAAATATTCAAATAACTATATAATAACAAATATGATTTCCTAAAAATTTGTAATAATGTGTTAAACTTTTTTCATAATATAATGAATCATTAAATATTTATAGAAAAATATGAACTTTATTTATACTTTTATCATATGAATTCAACTGTTAGGAATAACACACCGCTGTATAGAACATACTAACTTGTGTGTTATTAATAACAGTTAATGTGTGTTAAAAAAATATAAAGTTTGTAACTTTAATATAAAAAAAAAGTATTAACAATTCAATTAAATTGCAGTTCATGATAAGTCTATTATCCATAATAGCATAAACATTACATTTAAAAAATAAATAAAAATAAATATATATTATTGGATGAGACACAACAAGCTAGCTTTAACAAATTTTAAAATATAATCAAAAATTATGTCAAAATTATAATCAAAAATTATTATCATAACTATTGTGTTTCCCCAAAAATAAGATATAACCAGAAAATAAACCCTAGCATGATTTTTTAGGATGCTCATATTAAAAGCCTTGTTAAGATTGTCAGCCAGATAGACTACTTTTGTTTGCCCATTGAAACACATGATGGACATGTTGAATTATAAAGTAATAAATGTATAAATAATATTATTGACATAAATGTTTTAAGTAAATGGTAATATAAATTATATGATACTTATGTATTTTCCCATCGATCATTTTCATTAAATGTAATTCTACCTGTACAGAAAAACAATTTCCTCTCAGCCGAATGATTTAATAAACTTTTAAAATTTTATCTATTACAAGTCAATATATTGGACAATTTAAAATTTCATTTATATATTTTTAGGTACATATTTTATTTATATTTAATACTAAAATTTAGAATGCTTGACTTAATTTTAGAGATTCATCATGGTAGCTTTTAAATATTCAAGATAAAAGAAAAATCAGTTTTTCTATCTAAAAGATTTTTAAAAAATGGAAATAATTTTAATGATCAAAGTTTAGCTTAAGTTAAATCACCAATCTTTCTCCTAAAAAAAGTTTTAAAAAGAATACCCAAACAGGGGGCTATGACAAGTATTTTGAAGTGTTTACAATGTACACACTAGATAATGCATGAACATGGTTATATCATATATGAATCTTTGTAAATGAATATGCACTGCGTTGTAATGAACGCATTTAATGTGCACATGTTAAATACAGAAATATTTTCGGAATTTTTGTGCCTGGATTTTTTTGTTGCTTTTGTGAGAACAAATCATTCTTAATTGTAATAATTTTTGTTACCACTCATGTCTCATAAGTCTTCAATTAACATTTGATTTAATGATAAGTTTAAATAGAATATTTTGATCCCCACATAAGATGAGTGTAAAAAAAGGGCTAGTCTGGCAGTACAAGAAAGAAATTTTGGAGAATTCCTGGGGTAAGAATCTTACAGCTTTCTATAAAGAGAAGAAGTATTTGAATAAATGTACATTTTTGTACTTGGAATAAAGGGAGATTTTTTGTACATGAAAAAATTAGACATACCCTGAAAATAAGCCCTTCGATGTCTTTAGGAGCAAAAATTAATATAAGATCCAATCCTATTTTCAGGGAAACATGGTAAATCCAGTTGTTTCAATAATGATGATGTTGATGATAACAATAGGTATATTTTTGAAAATTACAAAATCCACGAAAAATTTTCCTTTTATAAAAACATAATTACAATTAATTTCTTTTATTTTAAAAAACAAAAGCAACATTATTAAATCCCAATTAACAATTATCTTTGAGTTATAACAACTTTTTACTGCAATATTCAAATTACTATTTTTTCCTAATCTATTCAGAATTCTGATTCATTATTTAACTTTTCCTTTTTTTATTTAATTAAAAAATGCTAAAATTATTCTACGTATTTAGTTATTTATTTTTTAATAGATGAATTATACTTTAATATATTTAAATTTAAACTTAATGACTCAAAATTCAGAAAAATTTCTAATGCAAAAAGAGATTCACTATGAATTAAAAAAAAAATATACATTTATGAAATATAAATCTGAAATGTGTTCCTGCTTTAGTAAAGACAACTCATTTCCACATGAAAATCACATAATTATATAATATAATTGTGACTTTTGTTGATTTGAAAGAGATATTAAAAAATTATATTTACTGAAGTTTAGCAAATAAATTATGCCAATATATTCTTATATTATCATATAAATATATCTTTAAAATTATAAATATATCACACAATCACCATTCTTTATGCTTACACGAGCTGTAGGGAGGATTTTGCCTCTGTGAAAAACTATAATTTGAATAATCCATGGCTTTGATTTTATTTCATGGGACTGAATTTAAACTGTAAAATAAGAAATATGGAAACAAACAGCAAAAGTTTTGGTATAAAACTCTTGTGAGCCTGAAATACTGCATATTTAGAGTAGTCAAAAAAATTATGTTTGTAAATAAAATAAAAAATGTCCAAGTTTAATTCAGCCCAGAAACTGAACTCCAGTTATGAAGAGAAGAATTTTAAATGATACTCTCTATGCTACAATGCTCTTACTGTCAAAGGCAAAGTAGTGACTTTATATAAATCTATATTCAATGAATAAAGTGGGCTCTCCTATTTACATATTAATGCTGTTTTAAATTTATAGAAATTTTAATAAAAATAACTTTCTTGATAAATAGCTCTAACAACTTTTTATTTTTTTACTGACAAACTCAACTTTTACAAATATTAACATATTTATAATTTTTGTTATATTTTATATTATATACATTAATGTATAATGAATCCATGATAATTTTTGATACTATGTCATGTTTTATGTACACCAGTAACACATATTATTAATTCAAAAACTATGTTACTCCAAAGAATAAATATAATAGCTTTAGATGGCATATATAAATTACAGTGAGTAAATATTTCAAGATATAAATATTTAAAAATCTTGTAACTTATGAACTTTTGCATGTAAAGTTAAGTGGAATGTTTATTTTAAATTTGAATACTATTAAGTTTTAATAAGAAAGTATTTGCTATGTTATTGCACAGCTGAAAAAATTGTAGACTGTCAAGTTTTCTTCATGATAATCCAAAGTAAAAATTTTAGAGAATAGAAATAGGTGTGAACAATTCCCTATTTCTTTTCATTATACTATTTTTTTTATTATCAAATAAGATGCAATAATAAGGAAACTACATGGTTCTGACTATTTAAATGCTGGAAAATGCAGTGAAAAATGGAAGGGTTTTACATATTTTTGAAGCAATTGCTAGAGGTAGATTGTATGGTTACGAAACATGATGACCTCGATGAGAAATGTATGAACATGCTATATGGATTTCCAATATACAAGATACATATGGAAGTTAGCCAAAACAATTATTTAGATACTGTTTCATGCAATAGGTTGAAAAACATCCTTAGCATAATAAGAGAATGTATAGATTTTGTCATCTGAATAGAGAATGATTCTTTCCACAGATGTCTACAAGAATAATTATATTCTTTAAATCATTAAATAAAATTCCAACAAGGGATTTAATGTCATGCTAGTTCAATAAATTAATATATCCAAAGGCAAAATCTATAAAGATGGGTCTTCCAACAAATAATTGTAATGAATAAATGATACAGAGGATAGGATGGCTTAAAGAAAGACTAGGAGCAAATTCAGCTCCAAGAAGAGGAGCAGTATAAAGGTTATAATATTATTTTTAAATACAATTGCTTCACAATCATTCCAAGCTTAATGAAATCCTTAAAATAAATCCTCAATATCAGTTACAAAACACAATTTTGATATAAAAATGAATTAGAAGGATAAATGGATGGTACTAATATTTAAAAATCTATAAAAATTTATTTATGTGAGCAAAATCTATATTGTAATGATCAAAAAGTATAGAGGATTCAAACCTCATTCACACCTCTAGATCATATCTAAGTGACTCACTCCCTTAACCTAGCAAGAGTTAATTTTCTAAATGCAGCCTGGTGGTCAGGTAGAGACAAGACTCTTAGGAATCCTAGTATGTGATAATCAGATTTAAACATAAAATACTGGACATCTACAACTTTGTTACTATTATAAATTATAATTTATTATTAGTATAAGAATGTCTATATTTCATTTAATGTAATTATTTACAAATAACTTGAGAAAGTACCCAAGTATGTACATAAGATTCAATTGTAACTTACAATTTTTTTAAAATAAAAAAAACAAAACATTTGATATACATTATTAAACACAGGGATGAATTTGACTAGGTAGAGAGGAAGTGCGGAAATCAATCTATGGTGTGAGAACACGGTAAAGTTAACATGTCTTAATTAGTTAAACAAACTGAAGGCTGACTTAAACATAGCCTTAATTATGCAAATATATAGATATCCCTAACGAATCTTTAACAATAAATTTGCGCAGTAACACACATATATCATACATCAACAAGCATATTTATAAATCAAAAAGAGTAAGATTCAGTGTGGTACTCAGTGATCAGATATATATTTAAATGTGTGTCTCTAAAATATAGTAAAATCTTCATCATTTTTCCAATTTGATTCATGGATAGCCACTTCACTTCTAATTGATTATTAAAGAAAGGAACCCATTCACCTAAGTGTGACCCAGGTTCAATGAAGTGTTTTTGGTTAGCTTAGTGTCTATTTCTCCTTGCTTCCCCTTTAACAGGATTCACTATTCTAGGCAACTAATATATCCAGTATCATGAGCTGGTTGAATGAAGGAATTCAGAAAAGCAGTAAAAGAATGAAGAGACATGATAACATCACCAAGTAACACAGTATTAGAACTATGGTCACACAACCATAAATATTAAAGCCTTATTAACATTAATATATAGATATACAATCCCATTTGTTACTATACTAGAAAATCCATTTACAATAATAAAAACCCCATCCATTTAAAGTCATTAAATTAATTTATATATGGGTATTATACCAGCATTTTATTTTAGAATGATTAATCAAGAATTATCATTATTTAACTAATTTATGCATATAAAATTTGATGAATATTAAATAGATAATTATATGAAAAAGATTGCACTGTATCCTTCTATTACAAAAATATTTTTATTAAATAACAGATGTTTATATAATGCATCTTCCAATTCGTATTTATTTAATAAGCAAATCTGGTTTGAATAAGTCTACATATATAAAATAACAATTACTAGGTATTTTCTTTTAAAAAAAAATCAATGAATTAAATAGACACACATATATATGATATGAATGTCTTTCTCAGTATAATTATAAAAATGAATCTATAGTTTAGTTAACCAACTAAATGGCAATGTATTCTCTTTCTCTCTTTTAAAAAAAAAAACATTTAATAAAAAAACAATTGCAGGATGGAAATCTTTCAGGCAGTAAAGGTAGGTAGTTATCAGACATGGTTCTTAGGTCTTCTGCTGGACTTAATTTCTAGGGCACCCTTCCAAGAATGGACAATGTGAGAGAGCGGAGGTAAAACTTCTCTACTCAGGCATGACTTGTACAGATTTATGTATCGGTCAAGATTTTAAAACAAGAAGATGATGATTGTTAGAACAAAGAAGAACTATAGTATTTATACCTTTTTACCCCTTTTTTACATTAATTAATTAATTGAAGTCTACCAATGCTTCCATTATTTACAAGCTCTTAAATGCATCATATAATTTTACACTATTGTTTAGGTAACAAACAAATTATTTTATATTACATCATTTTTCTCTTTAATGGATCTTAAGTTAAATTATTACTTAATCTATTTTTGTATTATTTACAATGCATTAGCTAACATCTCCATTTGCTGATGCAATCGATTTTTTATTTATTTTATTTTAAACTTTTTTCTTGTCTCTTAATTCCCAAATTATATATATTTAAATTTCATTAATAATTTTAATCCATTATGTACATATATATTCCACTAATCATTTATTTTAATATCCATTCACTGTGGTTGTTTTATGGTCTGTGGTTAACTAAACAGAGAATAGTGGAGCACATGTACATAAGGCTATATATGCACAGCTTCAATATAAATACTAAGATTTTGGAAAGATGGAAGGTATAATGCAAAACTTGATCTAATGATTTAGAATGTACGTAAACATTGTATTCTAGACATGTGAAATTTGTCTCAAAACCAACTTCTGATTAAATAATAAATAGAACCATTATATCCTCTCATGCTTATAAGCCCTAAAGAAGCATTGTCCATTTATTTTCATGAGACATTGCTCATATTAATAAATAAAAACATCTTTAGTTATTATG